>JBBYHQ010293961.1:0-21499 GCA_038382645.1 Spergularia azorica
CAATAAACGATTCCTATATTATCCGTTAGAGATACCGCGTATACAGTTATAATCCGCCACCCCAAGTTTTTAATCCTGGCTTCGCCCCTGAACACGAGTCGAGTGAGTTTTGTGCCGATTAATTCTCAACGCATCAATTTGGAATCGGTGTCTTGTTTAAGTTTGACATTGCTAGTTAGCACGATGGTAAATCAAATTTAGAAGTGAAATTATTAAATTAACGATGACAAAGTCTCACTGAATTCGGTTTAAAGAAAGAAGGCGGAATAAAGAGACATAAAATTAAATGGTCGGGGAGCGATATCCATCGTAACAAGACGACAAATAACACGGTTTTAGTAACACGCATTGCACTCGATAATAATAATAATAATTCATTTGTTGATCAACGAAAGACCATACAAATAAAGACACGACAAATTAGATAAGGACTTGAGGAACGAACGAACACACGAGATTTGCATGCATACCTAAAGCTAGCTAAAAGACCATATCCATGCGACCATGCATGAGAAAACGAACATCTATCCTGGTCATAGACTAAGCCTATACTTAAAATTGGGTCTACGACATCGATCATAGACATAACTCTACATTCAAGATCAGAGTAATGGGATTATCGGTAGCAAATTCCTTAGCTACTTTGTGTCTTCTTAGTACAACTCTTGTGCTACATACATATATATCGCCATATTAGACGTGTTCACATAGTTGCATTCTTAGGAACATCCACACGATACCACGTCATAGGTAAGCCTATAGTAAAAATTGGGTCTAATAAAAACAACAAAAAACAACAAACAAATCAATTTAAAGGTCACATGTACTATTCGTTAGAGACCAAGAATAACTGAACCTAATTCATCAACGTATGTATTAGGCAACGTGACTCTTAGTTTGTATAAGTATCGACATTGATTTTTGTTGTTCAAGGATAACTGAACCTAAAGACATATCGACCACAAACCTGGTTGGCCATATATACGTATGTATTGGTAAGAGTGACTTTTAAGTTTCAATTGATCACGGGACGCTAGTACTATGTATGTACTAGTATAGAAATTCTTTAACTTCTTGCCCAAAAAGATGAAAATTACCGTGGAACGACATCAGTTTACCTCAACTTTCGAACAACCAACTACCACAATTCATTCTCATTTATCTCACGCTCTGCAATGCAATTAGCAAGCGTCCTACTATTTCGAGAGACTTTCTGGAAATGGAAATGGGAACAATAATTATTGTATCCTATGATCAAATTTAGAGTATTGTGGAAGTTGGAACAATAATGAATACTGGTTCCATTTGCATTATTGCATGATTCACGGGTGAAAGTATGAGACTTTAATTTGCTTTCATTCATTTAGGATGGCCATCACTCCATCAGTCCATTACTATTTTCGAACATGGCCTTTGATTTATCCAAATTTAATTCATCAACGTATTAGGCAACGTGACTATGAGTTTGTATGAGAATCGAAGGTCGTGTAACTAAAAGGTATAAATCACTCAACGTACGATATTGAATTAGTCATCAGCATGCAGTATCAAAAACATAAAAATAAATTAATTAATTAAACTCATGCATATTGGACATGTAGAATACTAATCACGTATACATTCTTTTGTATTGCAGTTGTCCTAAAGCGTTTACTACTTGGACTTAAGAGTATATATCGACATTATTGATTTGTGTTGATCGAGGATAACCTGATTCAAAGACCGATCGACCAAGAACCCGTTTGACCATATTGAGCTTGTAAGTTAGATATACTTTTAAATTAATAAAATAGAGACAACAAACCAGGAATTCGGGACATAAAAAATGCATCTTTACCAAAACCTCTAAAATTATCTTGTGCGAAATAATACTCCTTGGCGTCTTTACTTATTGATTGAGACTAGTGATTGAGACTTTACTAATGGAGTAGTGGTTGAGACTTTACTATGATACTCCAAATTGTAATAATTTCTTCCCCCTTTTGAAATCTGAGCAAGGGGGAGTAGCCAAATGTTGCAGTGGCCAAATATATCGAGTACGTGGACCCTTTTACTTCACAAGACTTAATTTAACAATACTACATGTGCTGATGTGAGGCACCTTATATATAATTTGTTTTTTTTTTTCTTTGAGTAATTTGTGAAGAATGAGAATTAAACGTATTCGAATTGGATTAGCTCATTTTTACATCTTTATTGGATTTCAAATATTTCAATGTCGTATAGTAGTATGTATGTGCTAAAAAGTTGATTGATTTTAAATTCGGGGACAAGTACAAGCCGAACTTTATATGTGTCCAGCGTATCCCAAACTCATATTTTTTAGGTTTGTCGTTTGAGCCGATCTTCACACTACCCAAGTTCAACCCATGCTAGCTCAATTACACCCCATGATGTACCCGAATGCACGTGATCCGTACCCTGTGAGTCTGCGACCATGGCGGTGTCAATGTCGTGTCCATAACCATGCTTTTTACTACTCCGTACTAGACATGCATAATAAGTTTTGACATACACATACTAGATAGTGGATGTAATGTACTACTCACATGTCACATCCATTTGTTATTTCATGTGCTTCAAAATTAATTTTGAACGATAATTGAACTCGAAAAGTAAGGTTAGCCATCTCTTCCCACAAATTTGAAGTTTCAATGTGATTTCATGCATATTATCGTGAGATTTTCATGCATATTAACTCCATTAATTGCCTTTTGAGATTAGTTTCGCATATGGACATGTAGGATACTAACCATGCATTTTTTTTGTCCTACGGTCATGCCTAAAGTGTTTCCTACATACTTGGATTTAGGAGTGTCGACATTGAATTTTGTTGTTCAAGGGTAACCGAATCTAAAGACCGATCGACCATAAACCTGTTTGGCCATACATTGAGCTTGTAAGTTAGATATCTTTCTTAATAAAAATAGATCAGACAAACAATTTGGCAGTAATTAAAATAGGAACTCGAGACATACAAAAATGCATCTTTATCAAAACCTCTAAAATTATCTTGTGCGAAATAATACTATTTTCTTTTCATTAATTTTGATACTACATTTACAAAAATTGAGACCAGTATTCCAAGAGAACGTAGTATAGCATAGAGATAAAGACTCTACCAATAAAAATACTTGAGCTTCTACCAATAAGAAGACTCTACTTCTTTTCCTTCTAAAATGGCAAAAAAAAAATTGAGGTTTCTCCAAACTGGTATAATTTCTGGAAATGGGGGGGATCTCCCATCTTAAAAGTCAAACAAAATGTCATACATTCTTCAACCCAAAAATCTCATCAAACTACCAAAAACTTTAAACCATGTCTTCCTCAAGCAGCATGAACTACTGCGGAACTTGTAAAAAGCCTATCAAGAGTAAGGATCTGAGGGAGCACGGGAAACACTGCTCCGAAAACGTCAAGGCGCAGAAAAAGCGAGATGCTCTCGAAAGGGCGCATGAGGCCCGTCTAAGGAAAATTCAGGAGGAGTTAGATCGAAAGGCAGAAAGGATGGCAGCCGAGAAGGCGAAGAAGGAGAAACAAGAGGCAGACAATAACAAGAACACCGGTTCGTCTTCGTCAAACCAAGGCTAAAACTGTGTGGAGTAAAGTTGTAGTCTAATCTGTTATTATTAAGTTAAAACAAGCCTCTTTTTCATGCTATCCTATTCTCCATGGTCTGATCTTACTCCGTGAAGAGGTACGACGAGCAAGCAGCGATTCTTGTCCAATAGCAAATCTTAAACATTATAAAGAACAGAAAAAAAGAACTAAATCCAGCAACACCTCGATGGGATCTTCTTAAAGAACAAATTATTGCTAGAAGCTTCATTGCCATCAACATAATACTTCTTGGTCTCTAAAGAATAGTACACAATGTGGTTCCCTTCAATCAGTGGAAAATATATCCGGTTCTTCATCTTCGTGTCACTTGTCGCAACTGAAGTCGATGAATTGGGCCTTATAAACAGGGTGTAGTTTCCCAAGCTGAGAACGTAACTCCATCTCTTCTTCGACTGCTTGAAACGGAAAACAGATACGGACTCTCCACTCCATCCTCCGACAATCACTAAGAGAAGGTTTTGACCGCACTCAACTAGACAGCATGAATGAAATTAAGGAGGATCCTGCTCAAAGGGTCTGTCATAAACTCTCCAGCTAGGGTTTCCATTTACCATCTCAAATACTCCAAGGTAACCTGACTTATCAAGCCAATAGAAAGCTCCTGCATGATACATCGGACTACAATCACAGATATGAAATTGAGGATCTTGACTATCGTCAAAGTGACATGAACTCCACTTCGTATCCCCAAACTTGAAGTACTCAATAATGATTTCAGACAAATCACCTGATGAGTATGCGAATCCCACAGTCAAGCAATTCGCGCAAACCGGACTGGTTGAGAATCCAATCGGATTTGAACTACACCAGCTACTAGGAAAAGGCAAATCTCTCCTTTCCCTAGTGAAAGGATTAAAGAACTCCCAAGGTTTTACAATCACATACAAGTAGCCACCCATCTTTAGAAAACACTATATCAAAGTAATCTTGCGAAAATCCAAAAACGCAGGACCGGGAATCATCACGACAAGGCTCCATTAGTAGACATAATCCACCATCATCTTCAAAAACCAGAAGCAAGGGGAACAAAGTATTTGTTCTCCACAAAGGTAAAGGCGTTGCTGACTGAATTACCTTAGAGGTGCATCTAAAGTTCCAGCAATCAAACAAATGCATATACCTTGAAAGTAATTCTATCAAATCCTGGGGAAGCTCAGACAAACGTTCTTCTTGTGAGTCATTCTGCTGCAGCAGTTGCTTGCAATCTGTGGTGCCGACTGTAAGAAAAGATTTGGAGACATCATTGTTTTGATTATCGATGAGCTTTCTGCTCTCTTTTCCAGCTTCAAACCTGTCAGATTGGCAATTCCGGTTAAAAGATGGATTAACTAAAGCTTCAGAACTCAGAAGTGGGTGACCTAAAACTCTTAAGCCATTGAGACATCAGGTAAAATTATTTTGACAATAGTATAAGATAAACAGGATTGAATTATGGTTATTAAATAAAGTAGATTATACTTACCAACAAATTTGTGGCATCACCCAGTAGGCTAAGGCCAAGCTCCAAGGGTCTTTTAGCAAAATTCCATAAGGTAAAAGAGTCGAACTACAATCTTTTAAACTGTACATGACTACTCCGCCATATGCTAGCTCAGAATCAAAAATATACAGACAATCTCCTTCAGCACCCTGACTCACTTCGCTATGATCAGTGGTGCTTGCCCAGCACCATGTGCAACTATGGAAACTTAGGAAAAAGGAACGGTCACCTAAGCACTTAACCTCAACCCAAATTCCTTTCTGCAAGTCGAACTCCCAAGTTTTTGCAGCATGGGCACCATCATGGTTGCGAGTGCCTACGCTTATGAGGTATATACTCCCACATGATTCAACCATAAAGGGGCAGCCAAGAGAAAAGTAGGCCTGAAAAAGCTGTTTCCGGTACGACAAGTGACAAGGCCGTTAAGGTGAATGGGTTTGAGGCATCATGGTCAACAACTTCTAGAGAGATAAGATATTCTTGCCTAAGGTTTGAATCACTAGCCCAGCCATAGATGACCCCACTTAAAACAACAGCTCTATGCAAACGTAGACTCTCACCTCCAATCTCAATTCTCTGGGAGTACCAACAATTCGAATCCCTCCCACAATCTCCGGTTGACTGACATCGGCAGACAAAGGCCTGATCAGGGAAGCAGACGAGAACGAAGCAGTTACTATCAGCTTCATTGTCGTTGTTGTTGTCGCTGGGGGGTGATGTCAATAAGCATATCGTGGCCCTTACTGCTACCTCATGATACATCAAAGGGGGCAGATTAATGGATTTGGACGTGAGAGGATTGAAAAGAGTGATAGAGTAACAGTCAGGAGGGTCTGGATTTTCATCTCTGAGAATTAGCCATCCAAATTGGGAAGCATATATGATCCTGCCTTGCAATTCAGGGATGTTCCTGACGTATGACTTGCCGTTAAAGGGTGCCATGCTGAATAATGCTTGCGCATCGTTGTCCAGATGAAAGAACAAAAGCCAAGGCAGTGGGCTTCCTGAAACCAAAGGTAAAGGTTCTACAGAAGGTGGGGGGCACACGTACATCTTTTTCTAACAGATTATACAAACAAACCACACGGCGTCACGGAAATAATGCTTATCAGAAATTAGACTACCATATAGAATCTAATCTAGTACTATATATATAAACCTGAAATCAAGTCTCACTTGGCACCTATCGATCGGATAGAATTAAGAAAGTATGTATATGGTAGTAATAAGCTAATTTATGGTAGTAAGTTAGCTAATTATGTTAATTTTGTTTACGAGAGGAGACCTAACTATAATAATACTATATTGGTTAGCTAATTTATGGTAATAAATAAATATAATGTGATATAACGGCTGATGGGATAGTGGAATGAAAATTAAAACAGTATAACGGATGACGTAAAAGCGGGAAAGAAATAATAATATGGTGAGTTACTAGAATTAGATAATAACATGATATGTAACAAAAGTTGAAAGAAAGAAAGAAAATGTAAATACCGTTCCAAACATAGATAAACCTACATCGTTATAAAATGGGTGTAAACAATATATATACGCGTCTTGAGAGCGGGTCGGGCATGCAAACTAGTACGGATTATATAGTTCAAAGGTAGAGCACACATCCAACATACAACGTAAGATCTGTTTGATTGAGGTGTTGAGATATAAATTTCCTAAGTTATGAACTAATCTTTTTTCCTAAATCCTAAGAGCTCGTTTGGATTGTGGGATGGGAATTAGGGGGATCGGAGATGGGATGAGAGGTGGGATAAGATGGTAGGGAATTGTTTGGATCAAGATGGGAATTGTTAGGATGGGGGATGGGAATATGTATAACTTTACATATATACCCCCATCTAAATATTAATAATTCCTTATACAGTTTTTTAAGAGGGACAATTTAGTCTTTCATTTATTAATGAATTCCCAATCTCTAATACCTGCCCCCTCTAGGTAATAGAAATGAGGGATAAGAATTATAAATCGTTTTCCTAAGTTATGAGTTTATGACCGTATCTTTTTCAAGTGCATGGAGAATACAAATTTTAAATCGTTTTTCTCATGCACTGTTGCTGAGTTTTCCAAAAGGAAAACAAGAAAACAAAATATTTTTACGAGTGTGGTATAAAATCTGAATCTCTTATTTACTGCTAACTTTTTCTAAAAGAGATAATTTACCCAATTATTGCTCAAAATCTCATACACAAAAAGGTTGCTATTATTGAAATTTTCCGAAATGATCAACTGCAAGCACAAAAATCGAATTCATTCCATATTGCAATCCAAAGTTTCAATGTTTCATAGTGATCTGACCTAAAAGAGAAGAAAGAAAAGAAAAAAAAAAAAGAAAAGCTTCATCATACAACTATAAATATTTAAGAACTCTTGATCAATATTGAGCATGAACTGCCACAGCCAACAAGCCAAGGGTTAAAAGAATCTTCGGACTTTCTAATAAAAACAATCATGCACCTCAAATAAATATGGAATAAACAAGATTGTTATTATATAAACAAACAAGACACCTTTTCTAGGACTCCCGTTTGCTTACAAGGCGTGTAAGCCTCAGTTCTTTACACAGAGAATGATAGGGTTTTTTTCGTTTCTTTTCTATATATGTAGAAGATAGACAAATAATGGGAAAACACAACGAAACAGATAACGAAACCTGTAGAAAGAAGGCTAACCTTTTTACAACGAACTGATCCATTATTTTCAGAGCATATGAAGCATGAGCGGTTTTCTTTCTTCTTTCGAGTATTTTGCATTGTTGAGGGTCAATAAGACATTGCCATCTTGGGCATTGAAATCCCATCTTGAGAGAATTTGAGTGATGTTTATGGCAGATTTTGCCACCATGATTCAATTTGTGGAAGCATATTTGATATTTCAACATCCTTATCCAAACTTCAACAGTCATGGCCGGGCCATGTCAAGAAGTAAACCACGTCTCGGAACTTGTGGAAAATAAGTAGGCCATGATACTGCCTTTTTTTAGCTTCAAAAACCATTGCATAATACTGGTATAAGCATAAGCTGAGAAGCATTTATTGTACTGCCATGAATGATCCTGGTCAAACTTCAACACCCCTGATTGCTTCATCAACTCTTGCAGTTGCACAAATACCTAAGATCAGACAGCTAAAGAGAGAAGACTGCAGGGTTGAATTCCTCACTGACACGTACACAAACACTTCAGTGGCTTCCTGAAGCTTCTTCACATTGCAAAGTCCTTTCATTAGCTCGACATAAGAGGCCGGTCCAAAATCCAATCATTTTCTATGACTTGTTTGAATAAAACTATTGCCTTTGCATACTCGCCCAAATGACACCTCCCAGTGACCAAAGCAGCGTACATAGCAGAATCAGGTACACAAAATAATAATAATTTCCCCAAGCACTTCTTGAGTGTCCTTCACTAACTTTACATTGCAAAGCCCTTGAATGAGATTATTCCAAGACAAATCATCTATATCATTCATGTTAGCATCTTTTCAAGCAGATATTTTGTTGCTAGGAAGTAATGAGTATCACCGTATGCTTGAAGCAGCATAACTTTATAAGGAGAAAGGATCAAGAACTTGACTTATCATCTAATAATTAAGCTTCTCCATGAGTCCCCTCATCAAATTTCCCTAGTTTACATAATAATTTAAGTTCCTCATCTCGTCAGAAAGCTTAGTGCTTCACTGAGGCGAAGATTCATCCACTCGTTAGATGCCACGAGGTCAGATATGACAATCTCAAAGGTCCTACAAGTAGACACACACCTCTCTTTTCAATCCTTCTGAATTGATCTAAGGCCTTATCCACCATAATTAAATCAAATAACGATTTTATCAAGTTTTTCAAAGCATGAACAACATGAAGAATTCCTGATTTCACTTAACCATCAACTTATAGATCATCCACACGTCTCGAAAACCTCTCTTCGTCTCCACAAGAACACTTTTTGAGCATTTTGACACTGTTTTGCTTCTCGCTCACGTTTCCCAGGATTGAAGAACCACGAAATTCGGGTGGGTGCAGTAATACAAGTTTTACTACTCCCTGTTTCGGACTTCCGGTACATTAATGGATAGTGTAACGGGTCGGGTGGATTAATTCGTTTTTTAATAATTGGACTTGTTATACGGGTCAGGTCAATCTGAAATTCTTGGCATACCACGTGGCATCAAAAAAGACGAGCTATCGAATTTTTACCCGACACTTTTTACAGTTTTTAGTTCATCACTCTATGGCTCTTGTTTTACATGTACTCCGTAGTTTAATTAATCTTGTTTGGTTTTCTAACTCTTTTTTCTAAAACTTTTCTTTATCTTGTGTTCAAAGTTCATATCTTTTTTTCAATATTTTTTCAAACCTTTTTATTTATTTTGATGACTTTATACAACTTTTTTTTTTTTTAAAGTGTTTCAATATTCCTAAATGGTTTACAACGTTTTTGAAATTTTATGGCGTACACAAGACGGTTACTAGATGACGATTCATGTTAGCCCACCCCAAATCATTTTGGGAATAAGACTTGGTTGTTGTTGTTGTATTGCGATGGTCCGGGACGAGCCAGGTACTTGTGATATTTTGGCTTGTGATGCAACATTTTACTTGTTATTTTTTTTATATTAGAATATTGGATACTATTGGTTAAGTTGCTTTTACATCCCATTATCATACGGAGTGGCATGTCGCCCAATTCTCTTCAATTGCACAAGTGCAAAAGACCAACCAAACTAAAAGTGTTGCAACCATAACTTTATACGTAATATTATTAACATCACGTATTCGTGTTGTTCATCTTCTCACACTAACCAAGCAAGGTGGTCATGACAAGAAGTCCGAGTCATTGCGCTACTTAGTATTTACATAAATAGTCACTGCCCCACCCAAACTGCGTTGGTTCGTCAACCCCGCAAAGGTGTGGGAGAAAACTAGTCAATCTCTCTCTCTCTCTCAATCTTCCTCAGGTACGTATTGATCAAGCTTTGTCATTTTGTATTCTCCTTAGTTTGTTTTCAATTACCTGAGAGGCTGAAACTTCAAATCAGTAAAAAGTAACAACGGTAAATTATCATCTTTGATGCCCAGTTTATTTACTGCAAATGCCTGGAAAGTTTGCATCTTTCATGTCTCCTTGCAAAATTAGGAGATGGGTTTGTTCAATCAAGTCTTTTTCTTCAATTTCTGGTGCTGTTCTTGCTGAAACTTGCCCAGAAAGCTACCAGAAATTAGTTAATAAGGCTGAAATTGATCCTAAAATACAGTATTTGAAGAGGGATTTGTGCCCGGATAATTTAATTCGGGTCCTTGATAATACCCATGATTTGAATTCAGCTCTTCGGGTTTTTAAATGGGTTTCTCTTCAAAAACAATTTAGACACACAGTTAGTACGTATTCTAGCATAATTTACAAGCTGGGTTTTGCTGGAAATGTGGATGAAATGGAGGGTTTTTGTAGGGAGATGGTTAAGGACAAGTGTCGAGGCGCCGAGGAAGCGCTTTTCGAGGTTTTAGATGTGTTTCTTAGTAATTGTAGGTTAGATGAAGCTATGAGGGTGGTTTTGGTTATGAATTTTAGTGGGTTTAAGCTTTGTTTAGGTAAGTGGAATTGTGTTTTAAGCGCCCTTGTGAATGGGAAGAGAAGTTTTCGGGACGTGGTGTTAATGTATAAGGAGATGGTTAAATCAGGAACTCTTCCTGATGTTGATACTTTGAATAATTTGATAAAATCGTTGTTTGATGCGAATATGGTGGATGAGGCTTTAGGCCAATTTAGAAGGATGGGGAAGAAAAGGTGTGTGCCTACTTGTAGGACTTATGATATTGTCATATGTGGCCTTGTGGCGTCTGATCGAGTAGATGAATCGCTTTGCGTGATGAATGAGATGTTTGCAGACAGGGTGAATCCTGATTCCAGCTTCTGTAATAATGTCATACCACTTTTTGCTAAAGAGAATAAACTAGAAGAAGCGATGAAGTTGTTTACTTTGATGAAGACGTTGCAATATGAGCCTGATGTTTCTACTTATGAGGCTTTGATAAAAGTTTTGTGTCTAAATACTCGATTCAAAGAAGCAACTGAGCTGTCCGACCAGATGAGGAAATCTGGGTTTAGTACCTCGGCTGATGTTCTAGTAGATCTTTTAAATGCATACTGTAAACTAGGGAAACTTGATGAAGGCAGAAGTTTATTAGATGAGAGTCAAGTTATTGATCCCTCTCCTTATAATATTATGCTTCAGGGGTACTGTGATACTCATCAATTCCTAGCAGCAAAAGATCTACTTCAAAGGATGCTCCGCATGAATGTTGTATATAATTTGTCATGGAATATCCTTATTCAAGGGCTTTGCAATGCAAAGTATGTTAGCGAAGCACGCGAAGTGCTTGGGAAAATGATAATATCGTCGTATGTACCTGACTCTGCTGCGTACTCTGCCTTAGTCACTGGCAAGTGTGATTTGGGTGAGTATGAAGATGCCCTGGATCTATTCATACAAGTCAGGGAAAGAGATTGGATTTTGGATCCTTCTTCTTATGCTGAACTAATGAAAGGACTCTGCAAACTGGAGAAGCTTCAGGAAGCAACTGAAGTGTTTATGTACATGTCTGTGAGGAATTCCACCCTTCCGTCTTCTATCTTCACCCGTCTGGTCGAAGGTTTTTGTGCAACTGCAAGGGTCGATGAAGCAATCAGGGTGTTGAAGTTTGGCCAGTATCACGGGAATGCCGTAACTACTTCTGCTTTTACCAGTATATTGCAATACTTGTTCAAGCTCAATAGGCCATATGATGGCCTACTTTTGCTCCCACAAGTTCTTAGACGTGGTTTAGTTCTTGACACGGAAGCATATTGCATCCTCATTCAATGCATGATTGCTCTCTGTCAAACTAAATATTGCATTTTGTTTCTCAACCTGATGGTTAGTGAAGATTTAGTTCCAAACCATGAAACACTTGCCAGTCTTTTGCCACATTTTGCCAACAACTTCAAGTTACAAACAATATTTAGGTCTATAATTAAAATTTGTCAGAAAAGTCAAGTCATTGACTCAGATATGTACAACTTGCTGATAAGTGGTCTCTGCCAAGAAGGTTGTAAAACTGAGGCATGTCAGCTGCTTGATTGTATGTTGGAAAGGGGTTGGGTTCCAGATGCTAGTACTCACAGTCTGCTGATCGGGTCTTCAGATAGACAGTCAGATCAACAAACAATGAGGCCTAACAGTTCAGGCATGCAAGATGAAGTTGATAGCATACTTTCTGAATCACTAGGGGAAGATTAGATAGCCATCTGGTGTAAGGCATCTCTATCATAGTGCTCGTTTTCATTGTCGGAAACATCTAACAGCCATGCTTGGATGGCAAGGTGAGTCTTAGTCAAATTACTTCTTCTGGTCCTTCTCTGATACTCCCTACTTTATTGCTTGATGCATAGGTACTGAGGTGGAGTATTAATATCTAAATTACTTGACAAATGTGTGTGTGGTGCCTTTTTTTTTTTTTTTTTTTTTATGGAAATCAGCTGTTATAAATTATTTGGTGTGAATATGTACTTGAGTTGCTGCTTGGTAGTACTATGGACCTGTTTTTTTTCGGGTTGAACAGATTGTGTCCAGACGTCATATTGACATGAGGCTATATTTTTTACGAATGCAGATTAATAACTTAAACAATATGTTAGGGCAAATACATCAGGGTCTCAGAATAATATCATCTCCTGTTTAGCAAGTTGTTATTGTACGAGCTTATGCTCTTAAGTCTTATGTGGAGTTTTCTAATTGTAAACAGTGTCTCATACACATGGTCCAAGTCTCCAAGATGACGGCTTTCCTATTGACACCTACGCTGCTTCTACCTGCCTCTTCCCAGACTAGATCACACACTTCTATGGAAGATGCAGATTTGTGCTTGTCCTTCTGTGGGTAGTCAGAGGAGGAGCTGTATTGGGGCTTTTTAGGAAACTGAAGAGCTGATTGTACCAGCAGCAAAGGTATGTGGAACTCATTATATATCGTACAGGAAGCCTAGAACTCACGAGTATCATTCTGCTTGTGTTATGACCATATAATGACATGTTTGATATGGGTAAATAGGTTCACAAAAGGAGGAATGACAATGAATTTTCTGTATAATTTCAGTTGAAATTTTCCAAATGAATGTTCATGAGCTTGGACTGTTGCCACCAAGGTCCAAGTATATGGTTCTAAACTACGTCAATGCTGTTCAAAATACTTTTTTTATGTTTTTTAAATCAGCTGTTAAAAAGGATTTGGTGTGAAGATGTACTTGAGTTGCTGCTTGTTAGTATCACGGACCTGTTTTTCACAGGTTGAACAGATTGTGTTTTAATAGTGACAAGCTGACAAAAAAAGTCCCAGACAGTATCTCATATTGACATTAGGCTATTTTTATTTTGATATTCAGATTCATGACTATACCAGTTTGTTAGGGCAAATACATCAGGGTCTCAGAGCAATATCATCTGCTGTTTGGCAAGTCATTATTGGACAAGCTTATGCTCTTATGTCAAGTTCTCTAATTGTAAGACGTGTTTCAAATGCCTGGTCCAAGTCTCCAAGATGACAGCTTTCCTATTGAGGCATACACTGTTTTTATGTGGCTCGACTAGATCACACACTTCTGTGCATAAACTACTTCTGGAAGTGGCAGAATTTGTGCTTGTCCTTCTGTGGTAGTCAGAGGTGGAGCTATGTTGGGGCTGTCAAGGAAACGGGAAGATGATCGTACCAGCAGCTAAGGTATGTGGATATCATTCTACTTCGTACAGGAAAGACTAGAAGTCATGAGTAGCATTCTGCTTGTGTTATGATCATATAATGCCATGTTTGATATGAGTGCACAAAAAGGAGGAATGATGATGAATATTCGGTATAATTTTCAGTTGAAATTTTCCCCATGAATGCTCATGATCTGACCAAAAATATGGTTCTTTTTTAGAAAAAGTTCACTACCAAGTATTATTACTTTGGCAATTCAATTTTGAAACTTTTTTTTTTTTTTGACGACGTCTAAAATAGTAGAGAAAAAACAAAACAAAACACAAGAATAAACACGAAATTAGAACAAAAGAGACTTCCTAGCACGAATAGCTTTTGAAATACACATATTGGTCATCCCAGTTTCTCCATTTTATGACCTCATAGGCTCATACCAAACATGTCGTGAGCACAGTGAGAACTTGTAGGTTGGTTTTGAAGTTTTTAGGCGCTGACAAAGTTACATGCTTCATGTTCAAGTCACACTAATGAATCTAATTACAGTTTCAGGTGGGGCTAGTGAATTGCTGGTCTGAGAGACTCCTGGATTTTAATTAAGATTATATGAATATATTCCACCTAGATATCTGATCTAGTTAAACTGTGTTTCCTGTCTCCTGTCTTCTGCTTCCTGCTTCCCATGTCTGATCTAGGCATCTGATATATTGTCTAAAAAATGATTAACAGGTGCTCCGATGCATCTGTCAGCGGATGAAAAGAGCCCACAGAAATGAAAACGAGTAACAAATTGATGCAGTGCAGGTTTGGAGTGCCGTTGTTTAACTCTGTTTCATATTACGCCTTTGTATTGGGCGTTTAAAGTAAGTGCACCAAAGTCCTGCTTGAAGTATTTCCTGTCACAGGGTTGCTGGCTTGCTGGCTTGCTGCAGTAGCAGAGTCAAAGAGGAACATGGGCCTCAAAAGTGTTTTTACGTTGTAATCCTAGTTCATAGTTATGTTACCTTTTTTTTGGCAACGCCTATATTGCATAGTTGTGTTAATGTGTTACTGGTAATACACATTCATTATAATTGATGAATTTTGTAAACAAGAATTATAAATGGAGAATCAATCATTCAGTTCAATTTCACTAAGGATGTATAGTTCCATTAGGTTGTATGCACGCTGCTTTGTGCTTTAAGAGCACAGCAACTCCAGATTTGACTTGCTTTTCCAGTTCCAAACCCGAAACAGAGTTGTTTAAACACGAGCATTATTCAGCACCAAGCTGGCTGGCTAGCTCTGCCCTGAACCTAATTTGCCAACTGAAATACAACATTGCAATCTCACGATTGCTCGTCCTACTGCCTCAGACGAAAATATGTAAGCCGGAAACTTCTGTCTACAATCGACCTTACAAACTCCGGTCAAGAAGCACAATGATTCGCATACGACTTCACTGTCAGAAGACTCACAGCAGAGAATAGAATCAAGATTTGAGTGAACCAATAGCTTCAAGAACACAAATTCATCCTCTATTAAAACTATTTTACAAAAGACCAGGACACAGAGGATCATTATCATCATTTGAAGACATAAAAAACTAACTAAATCAACATTCATTCACAATTCACAAAAGAACACTAAAACCCTGATCTTTCCTACCAAAAATTCCAATGCATCTGCAGCAACCAATTCAGACCCTAACTTGATCACATGCTCTCGATTTTTCGACACTGATACCACCAATGCAGACTCCTTAAACTCGATCACATCATTTTCGACTCCGACTACACCTGCATTACTACTATTTACTAACCCCCATCCCACCTCCACCCCAAATTCATCAGAATTGTGATACAACCAATGCAAATAAATCGAAATCAAACGCATTATTTCGACTTCAACTGCGACTGTCCTGCATTACTAACACCCTGCACAGCAGCAACAGCACCACCAACACTACCATTACTCTTATGTTGATCTGGCATAACAACAGACACTGGCACAGGTACAGTAACAACAGCCCCAGCCCCGACCCCGACCGCGGCCGCTCTACCACCTGCATTCTTAATCTCCACACTGCTGGTACTCGCACCGTTCCTCTCCAACCTCACCGGCACATAATTCCCGATTTTCTGCCCGGTCGCAGTCGACATCTCCCTCCGTTTCACGCCCTCAACCTTGGCAGCAATCGAAAAAACATGATCAATCGCTTCCCTCGCACGCAACCTCGCCAAGGCGGCGTCCTTACCTTTCCTCTCCGCGTCACCCCTCGCCGTCGCCGCCGCCCTGGTCATCGTAATACACGCAATCCTCGACGCACCTTCCAATTGCTTCGCCGCCTCAAGATCCACCGCCTTTCGCTTCTTCCCGCCACCTTCACCGTGTTTTACGGCATCGAAGTAATCGTAATTAGGCGTTCTACACGGCGGACAAATGTACGGTTCTTTCGGCGTTTTCTTTCCCGGACACCAGTTGTGCGACCAGTTTTTGCACCGCATGCACCAAAGGAGACGGCTGTTTCCGGCGGCGGTGGCGCTGCTCTGCGGCGGCTGAGATAGGAGGTTCGTGTCGTACAGTTCGAAACATTCGGCGCAATACGATTGCTTGTACTGCTTCAACACGCATTTAGTGCAGAGTTTCTGCAGCGGCGATTTCGGCGCCATAACGTTGTGGAGGATTAATTGGTCGGTGCGATTGCAGGTTTCGCACGCCGATTGAGGCGGCGGAAGCAACGGTGGCTGTTTTTGGAGGTTGCCGTTCATGGTGGCGGAAATTAGGGTTTTGTGGAATTGGGGAAATTCGGATGGATTTTTAGGGTTTCGTTTGACTGAAAAACGGGTTGCAGTGCGGCGAAGTTAGGTTTTTTTTTTTTTTTTCTTGTGAAGGTGGGTTTTTGTTTTGGAAGAGATAGATGTGATAAGGGAAAAGGAGGTGGAATTGGTAAATTAGGATTTGAGGTGAGAAAAGCAATTGGAAAGTGTAGGGGAAAAAAAAAATTGGATTTAAGAATGATTATATCTTCTTAGGGTTTTCTAATAAATAGATGAAGATGGAAATCGGGAGTAGTTTTAAGCTACCACGTCATATAATAGTGTGGTTGTGATTCTTCTAACACGTCATTGTGACTTGTTATTGGTCGTTTCTTTGATGACGCGTCATGTTCACTATCATTGTTGATTTCTTTGATTGTCTAGTCAGGGTTGTGAATCCAACACGTCATTGCGGCTGGTTATTGGTCGTTTCTTTGATGACGCGTTATGTACAGTGTCATTGTTGATTTCCTTGATTGTCTAGGAACAGATTATCGTGTATGGATATTCTATCTTGAGCACTTTGACTTGTTCAACTAGTTATTATAAAAGGTGCATTTCGCTGCACATTAATAATTTGTGATTTAAGTAACTCTAATGTGTTTATTTGCTACTCCCAAACATGAGTTGTTGTTCAGTGGAGTAGTTATCTTGAATGCAACTACTCCGTTTTCAGTAGGATTATGGTGAGTCTATTCATCCAAAAAAGGTCAATTTCTATTGTGTACTATGGGAACCACCATAAGTGCACAAACTTACCAAGATATAGACCCAAACAGTTCATAGGGGGTCCACAATTGGTTAAGGCTAAACAAATCACTAATTTGACCATTTGGTACGATTGATCATAATTTCTCTAATGCGATTTGGCGTAATCAAAACGAATGGTATACCACGATAGAATAATAGGTGCATTTGTTTCAAATTGGCTGAGTGAAAACCCCATCAAATTTTTCAACAATGCTGCTGTATATGAGAATTTTGTTTTCTTTGTTTCCATACAAAGTTACAAGCTATGCGAATCTTCAAACCAATTATTACAGCTGTAGAAATTTACATGAAAAAAAAAAACAGAGTTTGCTTATAATTTCACCGAGTAGCAACAAACTTATATTTTCCGACTTCTGATCAGCACGATTGAATGTAGAATGCTCGACAGTTTGCAACCTGCAATTGATTTTGACAGTCCCAAGTCCAAAACTAATCCCACTACCAAATTGACTGTTCCACGTCATATATTGTCAAGTGCGTGTGTGTTACACACTTGTAGAACAGTTGATTGTAGTCGTGAAATTATGCCTGGTATGATTATATTGTGACTTGACCATCGCAGTCACTGACAATTATTGAAATTCTAAGTTGCTTAAATACCTAATAATCTCCCCTACACAATGCTCAAATTAGCACATACAACCTGGTCAAGATCTAGAGATGTTCATGCTTGCTCAATGAAAACATTAAAAACGTGTTATGACTGCAATTTAATAGAGCACTATAAATAAATTGCGCTACCATACCAAAGGATGAAAGGACAACTGACCCAAGAACAATGTGGCAAAGGGGGAACATTAAGGAGTAATTCCGTAAGGTAACAACGAAAAACAGATAAACCAGGGAAGAGGCAGTGCATGGGAGGAGCAACCAAGCCATCCTTGGTTGATCCATCTCATGCTCCGCCTTTTCCCTAGCTTTTTACCCGTCCTCCTCTTCCCCCACCACAAAACGCGAGAAAACGAAAAAAGAAAGGTATTTCTTACCAATTACCATTACTTAGTAATGCTCTTGAATCTCCCCTGTTGCACACCAAGATGTGATTTGAACTTGTTGCAATAGTTTCAACAAGATGAGGTGTTCTATATATAAGGCAAAGTTGGAAGTACTAGACTTTCAACTTTCAAGCATTATTACTTGTACTGCAATACTGTCTCCTAAATCTCAGTTCAGAAAAATTGTACTATTAGTTCATGCAGTACAACTGCACGAGCTTAAAGTAGTACTGTATTATAACAACTGTATGTGATAATGTACTACTTTTGTACATCTCTATCGCTTGAGCTTGAAGTTGTACTTGCAACATTGGACGTACTCGCATTTTGTCTACTGTTGCTTTCTTTGGGACAGATCATAATTCACAAGGAAATGATTGGTGAGTCTGCTGACCAACCCGATCTACGACGAAAAAAAACGAGAATATCTTACACTTATACACAAGACTACCTCCCTTCGCAAGTGAGGATAGACAACCGCATTGAAGTGGTAGGTCGGGTGCGTGGTACCGCTCATATTGAGGCCAATCAAGCAAAACAGAGATTTTTCCGAGTCTGTAACCGGAAACTTTCAACTACAGTTATAGGAACGTAAATCTTTATATATTTACACAACATTGATCCTCTGAAAAAGGAAAATTAAATAAATAAAGTCTCAAGCTTTTCATTTTTGAGATTTCAAAAACAACTGTTAGAAGTTAGTCTTACAACTGATGCCTTCCGGAGTAATTTTTTTTTCTCCAACACCAACACTAACACTTTCCAGGACGCACAGGGCAGGCAGCAAGATGACAGTAGCAGTCGCGCAGGTACAAATAAGATGGTGTGAACGAACAAATGGGTTGGTTCACCAGATTTCGACACAATGTCACATTCTACAGGTCCAAGAGAGGACTTAAAAAAAAAAAGAGGGGGCAAATACAGAAAGTTAAGTTAAAGAGCCTTGTTTCACCAGGATCACACAGGCCAAATAAATTATATATACACACATAGCCTTTAGCCTATCACTGATGAGGGCTTGGGGAACTTTAGAGAGTAAATAAATGAACCCTAGAGCCTAGAATCGACTTCTCCTGGACCTCCTAACACAGAATTAGAAAAGGAAGAGCAGAAAGCTGTTTTGAACCGGAAATTTATTTGAAATGTAAGAATATTTATCCAGCTTTGCTATCCGAATTGGGAACCAAACCCCTGACCCTGAGAATTCATGATTCCAACCTGACAAAGACGATAAATGATTCTAGTCAGGCAACCTGTTACTGAACCTTGGAGAAGCTACGCGGTTAAAGGTCAGATAAAAGGTTAATTCAATGGAAATTTCAACTGTGTTGTGAAGCATAATCATAAGCAGATGGAGAATAAAAAATGTACATGAAAAAACATTAAAATTCTAACACTTGGTATGGAGTTAAACATCTCGATGATCATAGAATCAACGGTATGATTCTACTTTGTCATGTATCACTATCAAAGGTTCTTCACATGCCAGAGGATAAAGGAAAAAATGGAGGTCACATAGGTGATGCAATCGGATATGAAAAACGAGTTTCAAGTTAAAACATTTCATCGTATTGCACTAATACAGAATCCATCAGGCAAAAGCTTCATTATCGAGCATATGACTATATCGTAACTTTCAACAACTGGGAAACTTTATTAAAAAAAAAAAAACAAGTATATTAACTGTCTTAGGAAACTTGCGTAAAACTTTACAATTTAGGTAACTTGAAAAAAGAGGACACTTGAGTTGCAACTTGCAAGTAACCTGAGTAAAATCGAGTACCACATTTTTTGTATCCCTTCCAGGCCTCTCTCTCCTCTACCATCACAATTCAGAAAATCAAGCAGCATCCGCACTAAAAAGAGATATAAAAACTACCTTCCTTATCAATTAGGGCCACGGCCTACAATTTCCTTGATTGTTCACAACATAAGTAATTCCAAGATAGTAATGAACTTGCATGTGATAAGACTGTGTTTTTACAGAGGACATAATTATGCAGGTTTTATGCTTCCTAAGACGTCACATTTGTGCGCTTTCTTGCTGTTGAACAGTTGAACTTGGGAAAACCTATGTAACTAGTCTTAGATGATGCATGTCCTAAAAATCTTTTATTTCGGAATATTTGCTTGAAACGTGGATGGAGCAAAGTATTTAATCTTTAGGTGTAGAATAATTCAGAAGATAGCACATAAGTTAACTCCTAGAGAGGAAGGAGGAATACATCATACTCCAAAACTGTACACTAAAACTATATGAAATAAAATTGCTCTGCATCAGGCAAGTGACGACTTACTAAATAAACAGGAATTATGAATCCACAGATGGATTTTCCACTAAAAAGAAGGCATGCAAGTGAATATTCCACAAAAGTACAAAACTCACTTTAAAGAGGACACAAACTCATGGTGAAGGCAAAGAATATAGATATGCCATGCAATAATAGTCTAAAAAGTGCAAACATTAGAACACAACAAATCAGCAAGTGGGTTGCAAGTTCAAGATGTTACCTACTGCTCCATCAACACCTCTTTACACGTTGCTTTATTGTGACCAATGCCCTTGCATTTACTACACTGCAATTGGCGTTTATTAACATCCTGAAGACCAATTTTCTTCTTTGTAGGTCGTCCTGGTGGGCGACGAGTTGGAGGAGGGGTAACTGTCACTACAGTTTGTAAAGACTCATTTTGCAATGGCGTGCTGGAACTTGTAACAGGATTTAGTGTCTCAGTGTATGTCAACCTGTAGCACTCAACTGTAAAATATCGGGAACAATATTCATACGGACTCCTTCCAAGGCAGCCAATAACGGCTATAGCATGGCAGCAAGGTAAACCAGATAGCTGCCAGCCTTTGCAACTACAATCCCAGTGATCAATATCAACTATTTCTATGCTGTCCCCACGTACCTCAAATGTGCTACCACCTGAGAGTAAAACTTCAAGACGGCGAGCTTTCAAGTTTTCTGTCTCCAATTTCTCTTCCATTGATGGGGTTAGCCTACTCAACCACTGGTCAGATTCCGATCGTCGAGTACTAATTAGTTCCATTATCTTTGCCCGGATACCATCAACCATCTGGGTTATAGGCAACTC
>JBBYHQ010294043.1:0-21474 GCA_038382645.1 Spergularia azorica
ATGTTCCCCCGAAAACGTTCAAACTTTCTTATCCACAGGAAAGAAACTCCAGTGGGATATTAACAAATTCAATAAAACTGCTTCGACCTCCAAGCCCAAAACTCTACAAGCACCAAAATCTAAACTTGATGAGAAGTTATTCCAACAAATGATCAATGACCCGACTATTCGTCAGCAATTGATTCAAGCTATCAAAACACAGCAATCTGAAGACGCAGATTCTTCCGCATTCAGTACTTCGGATTTCTCTATGGAGTCACCAGACCCATATTAGTGATCTATTCAAAAAAAAAAAAAAAAGGTGGTATAGGTTTAGGTATTTTTAAGAGTCTGTATTTTCATATGAAGAAGTATACGTATTAAAATACGTATATTACTATACAAACTTTTACTATTCATATGCGTCTAGAAGCTTCAGAGAAGACGCAGCCTCAAAAGTCAAAAGTTTGGCCAAACTTTTCGGTTTTTCAGGACAGCTGGTTCCTTTCCGCAAAGTGCCAGGACAGCTGTTGTTCCAGCAATTCAAAAGCAACGGTTCTCGTGCATCTGCGAATAAGAATTCAACAACGCTAAAGCTCATCTTCATCAAAAGATTCTGAAGACTGCCTATATAAGGAGACATCTTCAGCATTCATAATCATCAAGTTTTTCACGAAGTATTTTCTTAGAAGCAGGATTGCCTTAAGCTTTCTAGCACACAAAAACACAAAATTCGTAATTATTATTTGTAATATCCATATCAAAGTTCTGTACTCAATAAGTACTTATTCAAGTTTTGTACTCATTCATATATCTTTAGGTGTAAAGACCTGACCTTTTCTTTGAGACATTTGACTGTACTGGTATGGACATCAGACCATGCAGGGGGACTTTTCCTAAGTCTTTGAAATAAAGGCTTACATAACCTTCTAAGGTTTGGGAAAAAGTCTGAAACATAATTTAGACATCCTAAAAACCTTTGAAGTTGGGTTTTATCCTTTATTTGTTCTGGGAAGCGATCAGCAAAATCTATAGCTCTTGCTATGGGCTTGATCCAAAATTCCGTTGTCACTTACTCGTTCCTTACGTGGAAGTTGGTTAAAAACGTGGATATCCTGTATCCCTTACTCGGAATTCTGTTGGGCCTAGAATTCGGGTGTCATGGACCCATTCTTGGAAGTCTTTGATCTAAATTCGGTTGTCCCTTACTTATCCTTTTTCTCGGAAGTCGGTTTGATCTAAACTTCGCTTGTCCCTTACGCGAAAGTCGTTTTGATCTAAAATTCGGTTGTCCCATACTCGTTCGTAACTTGAAAGTCGGTTTGATAAAAAAAATTCAATTGTTGCTTATGCGAAAGTTGGTTTGATATAAAATTTAATTGTCCCTTACTTGGTCGGAAATTAATCATTCCTTACTAGAAGTTTGTTGATTCCACTTTCGGTTGTCCTTTACTCGTTTCTTACGTGGAAGTTGGCAAAAAACTTGGTTGTAGCTTGTCCCTAACTCGGAAGTCAGCTAGACCTAAAATCCGGGCGTTCTTTACTTGTCCCTTTCTCGGAAGTCGGTTTGATCTAATATTCGGTTGTCCCTTACTCGTCCCTTTCTCGGAAGTCATTTTGATCTAAATTTCGATTGTGCCGTACTCGTTCGTAACTCGGAAGTCGGTTTGATAAAAAAATTTAGTTGGTACTTACGTTAATGTTGGTCTGTTATAAAATTTAGTCGTCCCTAGCTTCATCGGCAGTTAATCGTTCCTTACATGGAAGTTGGTTTGAACCAAGGTTCGGTTGTCCATTACTCTTTCCTTACGTGGAAGTTGGTTAAAACCTCGGTTGTCACTTGTCCCTTTCTCGGAAGTCAATTTAACTTAAAATTCAGGTGTCTCTTACCTGTCCCATTCTTGGAAGTCTTTGATCTAAATTCGGTTGTCCTTACTATTCCTTTTCTCGTAAGTTGGTTTGTTCTAAAATTCGTTTTTCCAATAATCGGAACTCCCTTTGATCTAAAATTCGGTTCTCCAGTACTCTTCCGTAACTCGAAAGTCGGTTTGATAAAACAAAATCAGTTGTTGATTACGCGAAAGTTAGTCTGATATAAAATTTAGTCGCCCCTAGCTTGGTCGGAAGTTAATCGTTCCTTACATGGAAGTCGATTTGATCAAAGATTAAGTTGTCCCTTATGCGTTCCTTACGTGAATGTCGGTTAAAAATCCAGTTAGACCTAAAATTCGGGTGTCCGTTACTCTTCCCATTGTTATAAGTCTTTGATCGAAATTCGATTGTGCCTTACTTATCACTTTCTGACAAGTCGGTCTGATCTAAAATTTGGTTGTCCATTACTCATCCCTTTCTCGGAAGTCGTTTTTATCTGAAATTTGGTTGTCTATTACTCGTTCCTTACTCGAAGTCGGTTTGATCAAAGATTCGGTTGTCTATTACTCGTTCCTTACGTGGAATTCGGCTACAAAACTCGACTGTCGCTTGTCCCTTACTCAGAAGTCATTTGGACCTAAAATCCGAGTGTCCTTTACTTATCCCTTTCGCGGAAGCTGGTTTGTTCTAAAATTCAGTTGTCCCTTACTTGTGCCTTTCTCTGAAGTCGTTTTGATCTAAAATTCGGTTGTCCCGTACTCATCTGTAATTCGAAAGTTAAAAAAAATCAGTTCGTACTTACGCGAAAGTTGGTCTGATATAAAATTTAGTCATCCCTAGCTTGGTCGGAAGTTAATTGTTCCTTACGAGAAGTTGGTTTGATCCAAGATTCGTTTGTCCATTACTCGTTCCTTTCGTGGAAGTCGGTTAAAAACGTGGTTATCCCTTGTCCTTTACTCGGATGTTGGACCTAAAACTCGGGTGTCCCTTACTCGACCCATTTCTTGAAGTTTTTGATCTAAATTCGGTTGTCCCTTACTTATCATTTTCTCGGAAGTCTGTTTGACCTAAAATTCGGTTGTCCCTTACTCGGAAGTCGTTTTGATCTAAAATTCGGTTGTCCCGTACTTGTCCTTAACTTGAAAGTCGGTTTGATAAAAAAGTCAGTTGTTGCTTACGTGAAAGTTGGTCTGATGTAATTTAGTCGTCGCTTACTTGGTTAGAAGTTAATCGTTCCTTACTAGAAGTTGGTGTGATCCAAGTTTCGGTTGTCCCTTACTCGTTTCATACGTGGAAGTCGGCTAAAAACTTGGTTGTTGCTTGTCCCTTACTCAGAAGTTAGTTGGACCTAAAATCCAGGTGTCTTTTACTTGTCCCTTTCTCGGAAGTCGGTTTGGTCTAAAATTCGGTTGTTTCGTACTCGTCCGTAACTCGAAAGTCGGTTTGATAAAAAATTCAGTTGGTACTTGCGCGAAAGTTGGTCTGATATAAAATAAAGTTGTCCCTAGCTTGATTAGAAGTTAATCGTTCCTTACTATAAGTCGGTTTTGATCCAAGATTCATTTGTCCCTTACTTGTTCCCTACGTGGAAACTGGTTATCAACGCGGTTATCCCTTGTCCCTTACTTTGAAGCCCTAAAATTCGGGTGTCCCTTACTCGTTCCATTGTTGGAAGTCTTTTATCTAACTTTTGGTTGTCCCTTACTTTTCTTTTCTCGGAAGTCGGTTTGATCTAAAATTCAGTTGTCCCTTACTCGTCGCTTTCTCGGAAGTCGTTTTGATGGAAAATTCGGTTATACCGTACTCGTCCGTAACTCGAAAATGGGTTTGATAAAAA
This sequence comes from Spergularia azorica, assembly GCA_038382645.1. NCBI lineage: Eukaryota > Viridiplantae > Streptophyta > Magnoliopsida > Caryophyllales > Caryophyllaceae > Spergularia > Spergularia azorica. Next base: position 3,689 of record JBBYHQ010294043.1, read on the forward strand.
AAAAATTAGTTGTTGTTTACGCGAAAATTGGTCTGATATAAAATTTTGTCGTCCTAGGGGTCTGAAAATAATCGTTTCTTACTCGAAGTCGGTTTGATACAAGATTCGGTTTTCCCTTACTCGTTCCTTACGTGGAAGCCGGTTAAAAACTCGGTTGTCCTTTGTCCCTTACTCGGAAAAAGTTGGACCTAAAAGTCGGGTGTCTCTTACTCGTCCCATTCTTGGAAGTCTTTGATCTAAACTTGGTTGTCCCTTACTTGTCCCTTTCTCGATGTAGGTTTGATCTTAAATTTGGTTGTCCCTTACTCGTCCCTTTTATTGAAGTCCGTTTGATTGAAAATTCTGTTGGGCCGTACTCGTCCCTAACTCGAAAGTCAATTGGATAAAACATTCAGTCGTCCCTAGCTTGGTCAGAGGTTAATCATTACTTACATAGAAGTCAAATTGATCCAAGACTCGGTTGTCCCTTATGCGTTCCGTAAGTCGAATCCGGTTAAGAACTCCGCAGTCTCTTTGCCCTTACTCGGAAGTCAGTTGGACCTAAAATTCGGGTGTCCCTTACTCGTCTCATTCTTAGAAGTTTTTGATATAAATTTGGTTGTCCCTTACTTAACCCTTTTTCGGAAGTCGGTTTGATCTAATATTCGATTGGTCTATACTCGTCCTTTTCTCGGAAGTCGGTTGGATCGAAAATTCCCGTACTTTTCCGTAACTCGAAAGTCTGTGTGATAAAACACTTAGTTATTGCTTACGCGAAAGTTGGTCTGATATAAAATTTAGACGTCCCTAGATTGGTCGCAAGTTAATCATTGATAACACGGAAGTCGGTTTGATCCAAGATTCGGTTGTCCCTTATTCGTTTCTTACGTGGAAGTCGGTATTGTCCCTTATCCCATTCTCTGAAGCCATTCTCTGAAGTCAGTTTGAGCTGAACTTCGGTTGTCCCTTAGTCGTCCCATTCTTGGAAGTATTTGATCAAAATTCGGTTGTACCTTACTTCTCCTTTCTGGGAGGTCGGTATGATCTAAAATTCGACTGCTGCGTACTTATCCCTTTTTATGAAGCCGGTTTCATCTAAAATCTAACTGTGTCGTACTTGTCTGTAACCCGAAAGTCGGTTTGATATAACATTCTGTTGTGGCTTTCGCGAAAGTTGGTCTGATATAAATTTCAATGGTTCCTAGCTTTCTCAGAAGTAAATCATTCCTTACATGGAAGTGGGTTTGATGCAAGATTCGATTGTCCCTTAATCGTTTCTTACGTGGAAATCGGTTAAAAACTTGGTTGTCCCTTGTTTCTTTTTCGGAAGTCAGTTTGACCTAAGATTTGGGTGTCCCTTTCTCTTCTAATTCTTGGAGTCTTTGATCTAATTTCGGTTGTCCTTTAATCATCCCTTTCTCGCAAGTCGGTTTGACTAAAATTCTGTTGTCCCTTACTCGTCCCTTTCTCGGAAGTTGGTTTGATCTAAAATTCGGTTGTCCTGTACTCTCCGTAACTCGAACGTCGGTTTGATATAAAATTCAGTAGTTGCTTACGTGAAAGTTGATCAGATGTAAAATTCAGTCGTCCCTAGCTTGAACGGAAGTTAATCGTTTCTTACATGGAAGTCGTTCAAGATTCGGTTGTCCCTTTCTCGACCCTTTTTCAGATGTCGGGTTGATCGATAATTCGGTGGTCTCGTACTCTTCCATAACTCGAAAGTCGCGTTGATAATAAATTCAGTTGCTGCTTACGCGATAGTAGGTCAGATATAAAATTCAATCGTCCCTAGCTTATTCGTAAGTTGATCGTTCCTTACACGGAGGTTTGTTTGATCCACGATTCGGTTGTCCCTTGTCCATTTTTCGGAAGTTAGTTCGACCTAAAATTCTAATGTCCCTTGCTCTTCCTATTATTGGAAGTCTTTCATCTAAATTCGGTTGTCCCTTGCTTATCCCTTCCTCGGAACTCGGTTTGATCTAAAATTCGATTATCACTTATTCGTCCCTTCTCGGAATTAGGCTTTATCTAAAATTCGGTTGTCCCGTACTTGTCCGTAATTCGAAAGTTGGTTTGATAAAACAATCCGTTGTTGCTTACGCGAAAGTTGGCTGATAAAAATTTCACTCGTCCCTAGCTTAGTCGGAAGTTAAGCGTTCCTACATGGAAGTCTGTTTGATCCAAGATTCGGTTGTCCCTTACTCGATCGTTACGTAGCAGTCGGCTAAAAACTCAATTGTTCATTGTCTCTTTCTTGAAATTGAGTTTGACCTATAATTCGGGTGTCGCTTAATCTTCCCATTCTAAGAAGTCTTTGATCTAATTCGCTTGTCCCTTCCTTATCCGTTGCTTGGAAGTCGGTTTGATCTAAAATTCGATTGTCCCTTTCTCGTCCGTTTTCAGGAAGTCTATTTGGTTGAAAAATTCGGTTGTCCTGTACTTGTCTGTAACTCAAAAGTCGGTTTGATTAGACATTCAGTTGTTGCTTACGCGAACGTTGATCTGATATAAAATTCAGTCGTCCGTAGCTTGGTCGGAAGTTAATCGTTCCTTACACCTTGTTCGGTCTAATTCAAGATTATATTGTTCTTTACTCGTTCCTTACGTGGAAGTCGGTTAAAAACTCATTTGTCCCTTCTCCCTTTCTCGCAATGAGATAATCAAAGTTTGTACTTCACGTTTTACTTCTTCTGTATTTGGATCACTAATTTCTTCAACCTTTTCTTCTACAGAGTTTAATAAGTCGATTTTACTTTGGAAAGGAATAGCATTTTCCCACCAATGCTTTAAATTCCCTGTAAAACCTTTAGTTATTATTGTAGCTGCTTCATTTGGAGAAACATTTACGGAATGGCTATAAACTTCCGTAGCCATTACCATTTCCTGCAAAACTTTGATTATCTCATGCTCAGAACGGCCATCTATATTCCATTCATAGAGATGATCTGCAGAAAAATGTTTTTGAGGGCCGAATTGATTTCGTTCCTCATATTGAAGATCTGGAGGTGTAGGACGTGGATAATAATTCCTTGTAGGATTATTCTTCCAAGGAGAAGAAATCTTTGATTTTATTTTATTGATGGAAAATTGATCATCTGTTCCATCATTAAAATATTCTTCTTTTGGACAATCTTCATCACTGCAATCACAATCTTGATCTATGCAGTTGATGTTTTTATCCAATCGTTTAGAAATTTCTTTTAAAAGCTTTGATGATGGTTTTGAAGAGAAAACTAAAGAACTGGAGTTTGGCTCAAAATCTGGGACTTTGACTAAAAAGGGTTTTGTTATCTCATTTGGATAAGATGTAGATGTGGAAGTATAAGGTTTATCAGAAATAGACAAGTTTTTAAATTCTTTTGACAATTGATCATTGTCTTTGAATTTTGAAACTTGTTCTGATATATTATCTACTTGTTTGGAAATAGTATGTAGTATTTTATTTGAAAAATTATTTTGTTCGTAAACCTTTTTTTATATCATCTAAGTTGGAATGTTCTTGACTAGATCCCTCTCTCCCGGTTTTGAAAGGAGCAGCACAACAAGTTTGTCCTTGCTGTGTTATCATGAATCCTTCGAGTGGAGGGCATGTGGCGTGAACAATTTTTTCATTTTTCAGAGTCCATTTTTGACACAAAGACTCGTGAGTTTGAATATTATTGAAAGGGTACATTAGATTATTTTGAGAAAAGTAAATTGGTAACCAAGTGAAGAATAGCACGTTTGCGAATAGTTTATTCATGAAACTATACCATTTTTCCCTTAAGAAATCCCTTGCTTCTTTATCAAAATTTTGGTAAAACCAAAGTCTTTTTTCATAATTTTTTTTGGAAGAAAAGTCTTCTTGAAGATAACTTTTGTCGATTATAAAATCTTTGAAAAGAACATTTATGGAAGAGAAAACAAGAGGTTTCATTTCAGAGTGTGTTGGAGACACACTTTCGGTAATTATTTCAGGAATTGGATTTTTTTGAAATATTTTATACGAAGATGACGAAGGTACGTTATCTTCTTTATAACTTGGAAATGAACATGAAGATCTAGCTGACTGGAATTCATAATTAGACGCAGAGGGAAAATCCCTACTGGAATTGAATCTAATTAAAACTCTGCCGTCTGGTTCTTCAATAATTTGTTCAACTTCCTTTTCTTCGATCGACTTGATTATGGGTTGAGAATCAATTATCCATTCATCAGGAATGGTGATTTCATCCCATTTTAAGGATTTTGGAACATGAGTGGTAGCTTGACCAAGTTCTACTTTAAACATTAAAGTTTGACCAGGTGCAAATCTTATCCTGCACTTTGGGTTAAGTTGAGAATTTAACAGTTTGTAATAAATTCGATAAATAATTGAAATTTTCTTGCTCCTTCAAATTGAATATTATGAGCCATATTCACATCTAAAATCAAAGATTGAAGAATAAAAGGATCTTCTAAATCTTTAGATAAATTTGGAAAACAATTAAAATAAATTGGACCTTGGCAAATATTTAGCTAAAGCAAGTAAAGAATCTTTAAAAGTTTTTAAAGATTTATCAAGTAAAGCCAACATGACAGGACAATCTAAACCTAATCTGACCATAGGCTTGATTGCAATTTGAACACAGCCAAAATGAATATAACGATAACCTTGACTGACATAATTTTGGATAGACTTTGAATCTAATAATTGGAGACTCATATTTTTGGATGCAACACTTGTAGTAAACTCTTCTATTCTAATTCCATGGGAAGACATGAAATTCCATGGATTCTTATCGTATATTTGACTTTCAGAAATTTTCGGAAGTTGCCAATTTTGGTAATCTGTGGAACTGACTTCATGACTTTGAACTGGATGCTTGATGCTTATAAGCTTCTTAACCTTACTTAGGGACATTGGAATGCATATAAATTTGACACTAAGAGACACTGTGGGACTCACGGGACCAACTGCAACAACGGGGACCACCTTAACCACGACTGACCAACCTAATGCAGTCTGACCAACACACATATATGCAGTGCTACACTTATATGAATTCTAATGGCGATAAGTAAAATGCAGACGCCTAACTTGGCTCTGATACCAAGATGGAGAAGTGAAAGGGGGGTATTAAATAAAACAAAAGAAATAGGGAAAAATTCCTTACTTTATTAATCTGGAGATGAAGATGGAAAAAGATTACAACTTGAAGATGTTGAAGATGTTGAGGGGAAAGAAGATATAGAAATTTTACAGAGAGAATTTTGTGTCTAAGTTATGTTCTCGTGCTTACGACGTCTGCCCTGACTGAAGTAAACTGGACTAATTTATACAAAACTGGACCAATGGAATTCTAACATGTAAAAGTAAATTAGTTGGAGCAATCATGGCATGCTTGGACAAATGGACGATGCAGAATTCTCGGATGATAATGCTTGGACAGCTGGAAATAGCTTCACTTGGCAAATTCAAATATCCGAAAAAGACAGATACAAAACCGCCTTTAATGTACCCTTTGGCCATTACGAATGGAATGTAATGCCCTTTGGAATAAAAAATGCTCCATCTGAATTTATGAATATTATGAACGATATTCTTAATCCTTATTCCAGTTTTTGTTATTGTTTACATTGATGATGTGTTGATATACTCCAATTCAATTGACCAACACATAAAGCATTTAAATGTCTTTTTAAATGTTATCAAAAGAAGTGGTCTTGTTGTTTCTGCTCCAAAAATGAAGCTTTTCCAAACAAAAATCAGGTTTTTGGGCCATGATATTCATCAAGGGACTATAAAACCTATAGCTCGTGCTATAGAATTTTCTGAAAAATTCCCTGATAAACTCAAAGACAAAACATAATTACAAAGGTTTTTGGGATGTCTTAATTATGTTTCCGATTTCTTTCCAAATTTGCGTAAGCTTTGTGCTCCGTTTCCAACAGAGTCCCCCTGCATGGAGTCCAGATCATACTGCATTAGTCAAGTTATTAAAACAAAAAGTCAAAATCTTCAATTCCAAACGATCAAATTATTCCTCATCCATCAGGAATTCCAATTGCACATAATTCCTTCCAAAATCTACAAAATTATCCTCCATTAACCTTTGCTCAAACTGCAGAAAAACCTTCTCAAGGTTCTTCTTCCAAAAATCTTGAATACCTAAAAAAGGAATTTGAGGAACCCCTCACCTTCCTTTCACTCTCCAATATTCCCACCAAAAGTGATGTCCAAACTTTTCTTTCATAATTCATACCTCCAAATTTCAATTGGATACCAGAAGATCCTAGGAAAGATTTAGGATTTTATCGTCAAATTCTTTCAGATTCAAACTTCTGCAAAATTGATGACAAAATCTCCAAAGACACAAATTTCTCAAAATGCCTTATCTTCCAAATTATTATAGCCTCTGAATGGGGAAATTCCCCATGGTCTTATAAATCCTTATCCAAATCCTATAATGGTTTATCCAGCTACAACTACTACGATTATATCCAAGCTTGGCACAGAGTTTTCCTTGTAGAAAGCTATAACCATTCATGGTTCATTAGCTTCCACTCTGTTTGCCTAAAAAATAATCCAAAATTCCCAATATGGTTTCTTGAATGGTGGCGGAAGTTCGGTCTTGAACCCTCTTTGCTACCGGAAGACTTGAAAACTCCTTTCCAATATTTTTGTTCCAAAACCAATCAAAGCTCCCAATGGGAAATGATCAATATTATGGATTTCTGCAAGGTTTTCCGTGTAGCATGGATCTCATGTTGGTCATACTGTTGGTTCCAAAAAGTCCAAAATGAACCATTTACCCTCCATCGACAATTCAATGTTAAGTGGTAGAAAAATTTTAAGATTTTCCCTAATTTCCTCCAATTAGTTCAAGATTATTGCTCCAATGGCGAGAAAGCACTCCAAAGGTACTCAGATTGGTCCAAAGACCAAGAAGAAAAGAAAAAATCATCTTCCACCCAAATACCAGTTTCCATTTATCCTCAGTTTCCCAATCCAAGTTTTAATACTACAAGTCCCCCTACTCCTTCCAAGGGTAAAGAAAAGCATTCAGTATCTAGATCAAAAAAGCCCAATGCTCCTGCTCCAGATGAGGCCCTTTTTGAAGAATTCTTAGAATTCAAGAAATTTGTTAAAGCTAGGTCCTCGGCTGAAGCCAGTCCAAGTTCCAGTTCTGCGGGCTTTTCCCATTTAGGCCCATTTTCTCAAGATCCTTATGAGATGTAAAAAAAAAAAAAAAAAAAAAAAAGTCGGTTGCTTTATTTTCCCATTCTAGGAAGTCTTTGATCTAATTCGCTTGTCCCTTCCTTATCCGTTGCTTGGAAGTCGGTTTGATCTAAAATTCGATTGTCCCTTTCTCGTCCGTTTTCAGGAAGTCTATTTGGTTGAAAAATTCGGTTGTCCTGTACTTGTCTGTAACTCAAAAGTCGGTTTGATTAGACATTCAGCTGTTGCTTACGCGAATGTTGATCTGATATAAAATTCAGTCGTCCGTAGCTTGGTCGGAAGTTAATCGTTCCTTACACCTTGTTCGGTCTCATTCAAGATTCGGTTGTTCTTTACTCGTTCCTTACGTGGAAGTCGGTTAAAAACTCATTTGTCCCTTCTCCCTTTCTCGCAAGTAAGTTTGACCTAAAATTCGGGTGTTCCTTACCCTTCCCATTCTTTGGAAGTATTCGATCTAAAATTCGGTTGTTCTGTACTCGTCCGTAACTCGAAAGTCGGTTTGATAAAAAATTCAGTCGTTGGTGACGCGGAAGTTGGTCTGATATAAAATTCAGTTGTCCCTAGCTTAATCGGAAGTTAATACTTCCATAAATGGAAAACAGTTTTATACAAGATTCGGTTGTCCCTTACTCGTTCCTTATGTGGAAGTCAGTTAAAACCTCCGTTGCCCTTTGTCCTTTTCTCGAAAGTCAATTTGACCTAAAATTTGGGTGTCCCTTACTTATCTCTTTCTCGAAAATCGATATGATCTAAAATTCGATTGTCCCGCACTTGTCTCTTTCTATGAAAGCGGTTTGATCTATAATTCGGTTGTGCCGTACTTGTCTGAAACTTAAAAATCGGTTTGATAAAACATTCAGTTGTAGTTACGCGAAAGTTGTTCCAATATAAAATTCAGTGGTCTAAATCGTTCCTTACATGGAAATCGGTTTGATCCAAGATCCGGTTGTCCCTTTATCATTCCTTACGTGGAAGTCGGTTAAAAACTCGGTTGTCCCTTGTCCCTTTTTCGGAAGTCAGTTTGACTTAAAACTCGGGTGTCCCTCTCTCTTTTTTATTCTTGGAGTCTTTGATCTAAATTCGGTTGTCCTTTACTAGTACCTTTCATAGAAGTCGGTTTGATCTAAAATTCGGTTGTCCTGTACTCGTTCGTAACTCGAACGTCGGTTTGTTATAAAATTCATTTGTTGGTTACGCAGTGGGTCTCATATTAAATTCAGTGTTGTTGTTCTTAGCTTGGTTGGAAGTGAATCGTTCAGTACATGGAAGTCGTTTCGATGCAAGATTTGGTTATCCCTTACCCGTCCCTTTCTCGGAAGTCGGGTTGATCTAAAATTCGGTTGTCTCGTACTCTTCCGTAACTCGAAAGTCGCTTTGATAAAAATTCAGTTGTTGCTTACGCGAAAGTAGGTCAGATATAAAATTAAATCGTCTCTAGCTGGTCGGAAGTCAATCATTCTTTACACTAAAGTCGGTCTGATCCAAGATTCGGTGGTCCCTTACTCGTTCCTTATGTGGAAGTCGGTTAAAAACTAGGTTGTCCTGTGTCCCTTTCTCGGAAGTCATTTTGACTTAAAATTCGAGTGTCCCTTACTCTTCCTATTCGAGGAAGTATTCGATCTAAATTCGGTTGTCCCATAATTATCCCTTTCTCGAAAGTTAGTTTGATCTAAAATTCCGTTGTCCCTCACTCGTCCTTTTCTCGAAAGTCGGTTTGATCGAAAACTCGATTATCCCGTACTCGTCCGTAACTCGAAAGTCGGTTTGATAAAAAATTCAGTCGTTGTTGACGGGGAAGTTGGTCTCATAAAAGATTCAGTCGTCCCTAGCTTAGTCGGAAATTAATAGTTCCTTCCATGGAAGTCGGTTTGATCCAAGATTCGGTTGTTCCTTACTCTTTCCTTACGTGGAAGTCTGTTAAAACCTCGGTTGTCCCTTTTCCCTTTCTTGAAAGTCAGTTTGACCTAAAATTTGGGTGTCCCTTACTCGTTCCATTATTGGAAGTCTTTGATCTAAATTCAGTTGTCTCTTACTCGTCCCTTTTTCGGAAGTCAGTTTGATTTAAAATTTGGTTGTCCCGTACTCGTCCGTAACTCGAAAGTCAGTTGGATAAAAAATTCATTCGTTGCTGATCGGAAGCTGGTCTGATATAAAATTCAATCTTCCCTAGCTTAGTCGGAAGTTGACAACTTGACATCAATAGTAAGATCATGAGTTTTACATATGCTCACGTTTGAATGGGACAGCATACATGAGAAATGTTTTGCTGTGGTGAGGAACTGATGAATGATACGGGCAAGGGTAAAGAATGATGTCCCTATGCTTTATCCTGTTGCTTAAATGCTAATGCGTCGTTTGGAAGCTTCTTTGACCTCTCAACCGCAGGGATTGTTCTAGAAGACGAGATTTAAGTTTTCAGCTTAATACTAGGATGATTAACGATGGGAGCATATAGACCTGGTGCGCTGTGGAAGTTTCGTTTGTAAAAATTTCAGCTTTGTTTGAGTTTATGTTGAACATGTTGAGTTTATTTTGGCTTCTCTGTTTGTCGAAATGGATGGTTTTTAGCTTAAATTGTTTGTATTTTCAATTGAGTGTACATGTATCTGCTCCTTTTTAATTGGTGAATTATTCTGGTTTCCTTCCCAACAAATTTGTTTCCTGTTCACTTTTTTCCAAGATCTCAGGTGTTTTTGTTTTGGGGGAGGGGGGGGGGGGGTGATACCAAGTTCTCTACCAACTTTTTCTGAACTTTCCGAATTTTCAGTGTGTTGGTGTCTGAGTTTTCTGGTTGATGAAAATTATGGGAGAATTATAAGAAAATTCTCTGTTTGTAACTTTCAAGATATCTATAGTTTCAGACATTGGAGAAGAGGTGTAGTGAGTATTTTGTGACACTTATTTGTGGTATAGTCACTACTCACCAGTGGTTTATATAACAAGTTTAATTTGCTATGACGCATGTATAGTGACAGCAACCTCTTTCATTGAATGTTTGTTGGTGAGTTCGCTACTTCGCTATATCCCCCTTAGGTGAGGTATGACTAGCTTCATAATTTGGGTTCGTCCAAGCTGCTTGATAAAGCTTTTTATGGGTTCTGTTGTGAATTCGATAGGATCTACCTCTAAGAGCCATGTGTTATAGGAATGGTAAGCCTTGGGGATATAGGGAGTCTTATATATGATGTTGATGTTCATTTTGTGTGACGCAGCTATGTCTAATTAAGAAATTATGGACATTGAGTCTTGGAGTGAGGGGCTTGAGACATGCTCTCTAATAGCCTGAAATTGTTTTCACCACACTTGTGATTAACACCAGATGTCTTTTATGCTTCTGTGTTGTTTAAGATACTCCAGGGTGAGGGTAAGGTGTAACAAGTAAGAGTGGAGAGCAATTTTTCTTATCAATGGGATTTTTCCTGCAATGTTTAGGGTAATGATAATCCTTTTGAAGTTAACGGGTTAGAGAGTGGTGACTGGTGAGTCTTGTGGTATTTCTACTAATTTAGGGGCCTTGTATGAGAATAAGAGACAAGCTCTTTATGGAACTAACCTGATTAATACTTGGAACCACTGAGTGCCAAGCTCCTTGGTGCTGGAAAAAACCCATGCCACTCCCAAGAAAGAGGCAAAGAGCTCCTTGGTATTGGAAATGAGACTATAAAGGGTATTGGAAACTGGTCAGTTATTGAGGAATGTCCAAGGCTTTATTCCTCTTTTAACTGAATTTCCAGAAAAGAAAAGTCATTTATTGAGTTATGAGCTTACTCAGACACGGCTGGAAGTGTCGGAGGTGGATACGTGTCGGGGTGTCTGACATGGCTATTTTAAGAAAAAACTTGATTTTTTCTGCCTAAAGTGGAGTGTGTAGGTGTCGTGTCGTGTCGGAGGTGTGTCGTGTCCGACACGCGACACGGCAGGTAAATGAAGTGTCGGAGTAACATAGGTTATGAGTATGCATTTGATTTTTGAGATGGACTCAATTGGGTCTCGTTGAGATATGATTGATGTTAGGTAGCATTTGGAAATATTAGCGATGTACTCTATGGGCTAGGCCCATCTCCACTTATGTGTTTGGTATATAAGTGCCAACACACGTTTAATGAAAGGCAGAAAATGATTTACACAAAATGAAAATACTACTCTAAATAATTCTAATATGGTATCAGGCCTTCTCACCTAAACCTACCCTAAACTCCGATGGTTGGTGATGACGCCGACAGTACCATCATCAACAACCCGCCGCCACCCCCTCCGGCACCTATGAATCATACCCACCCTTTTTATGTCGGGTCTCAAGATCGACCCGGTGATTTTATCACTCCTCTTCGCCTCCGATTGGACAAATATGATCAGTGGGCGAATGGTATTCGTCTTGCCCTGAACGCGCGCCGCAAGTTTGGTTTTCTGGATGGACGAATCACCTCTCTGGTGGCTCCGGCCACTCACGATGATTGGGTTACGGTTCACGCCTTGCTTGTTTCATGGATTACAAACACCATTACTGGTAAGGTCCTTGAACTCCTCTCTGATTATGATGATGCCAAGAAATTGTGGGATGATCTCAAGGAGCGATTTAGTGTTACCAATGGCCCCCGTATTCATCACCTTAAGGCAGCCCTTCATGACTGCACGCAAGATGCTATTACCCCTATTTCTGTGTACTTTGGTAAACTTAATGTCTTTTGGGATGAATTAGGCAAACATGAGCCACTAATTTCTTGTAAATGTGGAAAATGTGATTGTGATGTTGGTCCTCAGCACTCGGCTCGCCGAGATCTGGATCGCCTACATCAATTTCTGTTTGGATTATATAAGGATTATTATGGACCTTTGAGATCCTATTTAATTTCGCTTGAGACTGTGCCCACGTTGAACAGGCCATATCAATTGGCCACGCAAGACGAACAGACTCGCGTGATTGAGGCCGCTTAAGATGTTGTTACGCCTGTAAATGTCGCCAGCTTTGCGACACGGATTGTGCAGTCCCGTAGTGAAAACCACCGGACTAAACCTGTTGATCGGCCTCGAAAGAAATCGGACTTGTGTCCGGAATGCGGTACTCCGGGGCATGATGAATCTACCTGCTTTGAAATTCATGGGGTTGGTGACTGGTATGTCGAGAAATATGACCCATGTGGAAGGGCCCCCGCAAGGCTGTCTCGTCCTCCTCCATCCCCGCCAAGCCTCCCACAGCTGCCACACCTACATCTGCTGCTACTGGTCGTGGACGTGCTCCTGTTCGGGCACATAACACCATTGCGCCCTCCCAGGCTACACCCTCCAGTGTCACCACGGTTGCTCCCACCTATACTGCTGAACAGTGGCGTCATATGGCTACTATGTTCGGATATTTGAGTTGATACACTGTGATTTGTGGGGAGCTTACCCCGAACCATCTTCCAATGGTTCTCGATATTTTTTTACAATTGTTGATGATTATTCAAGCGCTGTTTGGATTTTTTTGTTGACTGATAAGAAGACTGTGTTACGCAACTTCTTGAATTTCGTTGCAATGGTTGATAGACGACAGTTCTCTCAAACAATTAAATTTGTTCGCAGTGATAACGGGACGGAGCTTAAGTGCTTATTCCCTTATTTTTGTGATCACGGCATTCTATTTCACTCTTCCTGTGTGGGTACTCCTCAACAAAATGCTAGGGTTGAACGAAAGCACCGACACATCTTGAATGTTGCACGGGCTCTACGGTTTCAAGGGGGGTTACCTCTCTATTTTTGGGGGGAATGCGCCCTCGCTGCCGCTCATGTTATCAATCGGACACCATCAAAATTACTTGGTAATAAAACTCCGTATGAGATCTTATTTGGTAAAGCTCCTACTTTCACCGAACTTCGTGTTTTTGGGTGTCTCTGTTATGCGCATAATCAGAAATCTAGGGGCGATAAATTTGCTGGTCGTAGTCGCAAGTGTATACTTGTTGGCTACCCGATGGGTCAAAAAAGGCTGGTATCTGTATGATTTGGATATCCGTGTTTGCTTTGTCTCGCAGGATGTCACATTTTATGAGCACATATTTCCTTACCTTGATCATGAGGCTGCAAATTTTTATCGTGATGAGTCAGAGACGCCTCCTGATCAAGGGGGGGGCAGTTGATTTCTTTGTTGACGATGATACGGTGGTGGAGTATCCCTCTGCTACGTTGGACCCTCCACAACCAGCTACCGACCTGTCAGCACCTGATGCTACTCCACCTCCATCACCATCCTCCCCGGTGACAAGTCAGCCTTCATTGTCACCTCCTTTGATGGTTCTGCCCACTTCTCCCACTGTTGGAACGTCCTCTATTATGGACATCCAGCCCGATACATCACCGGAGATTGCTCTAGGACACGGGCATAGGGTGAAGCTTCCTAACGTTCGGTATGGGGGTTATTTGGATGATAAATTGAGGGATCTTGGGGCTCAGATTACACATGTGCAAGCGTATAGTCCGTCTTCGCCTGTCACCCCTCCTCGCTCATCACCATCCTCAGGTACTCCATATCCGATTTCTAACTACTTGAACTGCAATCGTTTGTCTGCCCCACATCGCATTTTTGTTGCGGCACTTATTACTGGTCATGAACCCCGTTCTTTTAAGGAGGCAATGGCTGACCCGGGTTGGCGTCAAGCTATGACCGCCGAAATGCAAGCTCTTGAGAACAATGGGACTTGGACAATGGAGCCTCTACCGCCTGACAAAAAGGCTTTGGGCAGTCAATGGCTTTATAAAATTAAGTACAAGTCTGATTCTACTGTTGAGCGAATGAAAGCTCGATTGGTTGTCTTCGGTAATCATCAAACTGAAGGCATTGACTATGAAGAAACGTTTGCGCCGGTTGCAAAAATGACCACGGTACGAACATTTCCTGCAGTTGCTGCTGCTAAGGGTTGGGAACTCCATCAAATGGACGTTCACAACGCTCTTCTTCATGGGAATCTGGAAGAAGTATACATGAAACTGCCTCCCGGGTTCCCATCTGACGATCCCAACCTTGTGTGTCTCTTGCGCAAGTCCCTCTATGGACTCAAGCAAGCCCCCCGTTGCTGGTTCGCCAAACTTACTAGTGCTCTCATACAGTATGGATTTGTTCAGTCTTACTCTGATTACTCGCTATTCAGCTATTCTACCGGTACTGTACAGCTCAATGTCCTGGTCTATGTGGATGATCTTATTATCTCTGGTAATGATTCCGCTGCGTTAACTGTTTTCAAAGCTTATCTTAACTCATGCTTTCATATGAAAGATCTTGGGAAACTGAAATATTTCTTGGGACTTGTGGTGGCGCGGAATACATCCGGCATCTTCCTTTGTCAGCGAAAATATGCTCTTGATATCATTGACGATGTTGGTCTACTGGGTTCGAAACCAACTCCTACTCCGATTGAGCCGAACCATAATTTGGCTCGGACTGTGGGGCCATATTTGTCGGATCCTACTCCCTACAGACGGCTTATTGGGCGACTTGTTTACCTTGGGGTCACACGACCCGACCTTACTTACGCCATACATATTCTATCACAGTTCATGCAGACACCCCAGCAAGTTCATATGGAGGCTGCCTTGCGTGTTGTGCGCTACGTTAAGGGCACCCTCGGCCAAGGGGTGTACCTTAGTTCTACTAGTGATCTCCGACTCAGTGGATGGTGTGATTCCGATTGGGCTGCTTGCCCCATCTCGCGTCGTTCGCTCACAGGTTGGTTTGTGTTCTTAGGTGGCTCTTTGGTATCATGGAAAACCAAGAAGCAACCTACCGTCTCGCGCTCCTCAGCTGAGGCGGAATATCGTTCGATGGCCGCTGTCACATGTGAAATAAAATGGTTGAGGGGTTTACTTCAGAGTTTGGGTGTCTCTCACCCTAGCTCCGCTGCTCTCTACTGTGATAGCCAGTCCGCTCTTCATATTGCCCAAAACCATGTGTTTCATGAGCGAAGGAAGCACATCGAAGGAAACACATCGAAATCGATTGTCATTTTGTTCGTGATGCCGTTACTACGGGTCTGATTACACCTTCTCATGTTTCTACTACTGAACAACGGGCTGATATTCTTACTAAAGCCTTAGGTTCTACTCAATTTTTGTATTTACTTGGCAAGTTGGGCGTGTCTGACTTGACCGCTCCCACTTGAGGGGGGTATTAGCGATTTACTCTATGGGCTAGGCCCATCTCCACTCTTGTGTTTGGTATATAAGTGCCAACACACGTTTAATGAAAGGCAGAAAATGATTTACACAAAATACTACTCTAAATAATTCTAATAGGAAACAAGAATTTGAAAATTTATGATCTTTTCAATTCAATCATTTGAAAATGCGGAAGGTTGGATGGAGTGCCTATTTCATTGGATGTTTCTTCGTGACTCTGCTATATGTGCCTTTGAGCGTGTTATGACTAGCTTCATAGTTCAGGTTTGTCTAAGCTGCTTAGTGGGGTCTATTCTTTTAATAGCCGTAGGCTGACTATATTTATTTCTTGGTGCTCAAGATTGTTTGCCTCACTTTCTCGAACATGAAGGTTAAGATGGATTGTGCTCAAGATTATTTCCATGAAAATCTAAATTTTGGTATCTCTTCTCAGTGTGAAGTATCCATTAAACTTTCCAAAGAAGACACTACATTATCCATTTTGTGCCGACTTACTGGAACATACTCCGTACATTCTACATTGAACATTTGTTTGTACTGATTCAGCAGTGTAAAGTTGCGGAAGATGCGGTCCATTGAATTGAAGTTTTGTGTTATTTTTCATTTTTTCTCCGTTTTCAAATTACAAGGCTTAAAAGTATAACATGATTTCGATCTATGAAACTGTTTTGAGTTGGTGAGATGTGTCTACTAGATAGTGGAGTTAGAATCAGGTTGCTGAACTTAAAGCCGAAGCTTTTATCGCTCATATTTTGCATTTTGTGAGAATCAGTAACTGATTCTAGTCACTTTGGAATGGTCTGGATGGCTTGTCTTGATTATTGTTCGGTTTGATTGTCGTTTGTTGATGGATAATTTGATTTGGATTGTGCATGTAGATTCGTTTGATTTCTCTCTGTTCCCCATTTCATTTTACGTGACAATGACTACGGCTTCATAATTTGTTTGTTTTTCTTTGACAAGGACTGAGGAATGATAATGAGCGTGACCACTGGTTAATGAGCAATGTCCCTATGCTGTAACTTGTCAGTTTTCAGCCTTGAGTTCTGATGCGCCAATTGGAGGCACCCTTGACCTTTGTATTGTATTTTAGGACTGATTTATGAGACAAGATTAAGCTTTTCAGCTTAAATTAGTACCAGTGTGGTTATTTTCTAGATCTGAGCTGCAGCTGAACTTAGCCCTAATCGTTTTTCTATGATTTGAGGTGAAGTGAAATCCCTTTCAATGTTAATGAGCGAGGGTGTGTGAGCGTGACCACTGTGGTGGTGCAACACTGACAAGTGAACAGATATGGACATCTAGAGTGAGGGGCAAGCCTTCTTTTACTATAATTCTCAGTTAACACCCACTGTGTCTGTGTGTGTGCTTTTTTCTTCTTTTTTTTTTTTCTTTTTTTGTTCTTCTTTCTTTTTTGATTTTTTGAAGTGAACACCTGGTGTTTTTCCATGCTCTGAATCCGACTTTCTAAATGGCTCAAGGATGAGGGCGAGGTGTGACAGGTGGAGTATGGTGAATAGTTTCTTATTAATGAGGATTTTGCCTGATACGAGTATTTGTTTAGGGAACGTCCCTTTTGAAGTTAACTGGGTTGGAGGGACTGATGAGCTTCGTAGGGCTTTTTTTTTCGTAAAATAAAACTATATACTTATAAGCTAAAAAACGCGGACATAAAACCTGAGGAAGTTACAACCGGAAGACTCGGATCTCCGGGCCACCTAACATCCAAACTCTAACTGAATAATCTAAAGGCGAAAAATGAGCCATATAATGAGCCGCTTGATTGTCAACTTTACGTACATGAGAAAAAACAATTGAACTAAAATAGCTACAAATAGAACTAACAACTCTACTTAAGTTACCATAGTACGATATTGGAGGTTTACTACCTCGCAAAAGGGATACTACTTGTAATTATCAAAAAAAAAAAAAAAAAGAGGGATACTACGTGTAAACAGTCAGTCTCCACAATCACATCTCTCAAGCCATGTTGTACAGCTATATTGAGCCCAAACTAAACGGCCTTCATTTAAGTAATCACCGGCTCCCATAGCTCTTTGATGTGATGACCAGCAAAGAGGAGCACCTCACCTTCGTGACCACCAATGACGACACCCAAACCGCTTCGTAGGGCCCTTTTGGGATGAGCTTAAGAGACATGTTCTCCGCAAATTATACCGTGCACCAAGGAGCACGGTGTCCTTCGTGCTCCTTGCCACGTGTCAGCCTGCGGTTGGCTGGGCAGAAAAAAAAAAAACTTCCCCTTTTTCTTTTCTCATCTCTGCTTCACGCCATTCTTCAACCTTTTTTTCTCTCTCCTGATCTCCCTCTCTCACCGTCGCCCACCATCACCAACGCAACACACCACCACCAGTCGCCGGCGGCCCATCCCCGACACTCGTCCATGACCAATGCTCACAAGATCCATACACTTCACTTCTAAAATCCATGGGTATGG
>JBBYHQ010294071.1:0-21471 GCA_038382645.1 Spergularia azorica
AAGTCTTGGATTTCCAAGACCCATATTCAGACTTCTTAAAATTTGTTTCCCATTATCCCTAAGTTTTAGCTCAAACATCCAAAATCTTAGCTAAGACTTCCTCCTCAGACTTGCAATGAGGATAGCCTTAGAAACCGTACATGCACTTAAAGACCTGTAAAGAAAAATAATTGTATATATTTTTGAGATAGCATATTCGTAGGTCAATTGTTACTCATAACCTACAAGGGTTCATGTAATGAGGCAGCGAATCCAAACTTTTTCAGAAGTATTTCTTGATGACGGAAGTGGATATCATATATGGAGTGTCGTGTGGACGACGGTATTTGTCACGGAATACACATGCTAGGCGTTAGAAATGTAATGTCAAATGTGCTTTCGGAAGAAAGGTAAAACGATAACTTGAACCTTTTCTAGTTTAAGATAGTCCAGTGAGGCACGTACACGAGGGTTATGGATCCAACGAGCAGTAAGCCCGTCCAAATAAAAGCAAATTGTATACGGAGTACGAATTGGGCGGCCCATATCAACTGTACCCAACAGCATACAGCGACTCATACCACCAAACCAAATGTGATGGGCTAATGTGCTGAAACTGTCTTTTAACAAACCTTAAATATAGTGGGCCAATGCAAAAGTTAATTTTGGAAACGGGTTTTTCTTTTGTGCGATCACAAATATAAAGACGGGAAGTGTTATAAAAATGCACATGATGAACTCTCTCAACTCTTTCTTTTTATAAATACCAAAATGAGAATAAATACATAGATCGATACTTCATCTTTCATGTTGCAATATCAATAATCTAGTTGAAAATGAGTTAATGTCCTGGTTTTATTGGATTTACGACCCGATTTCATTTAACGCACGAATTTGGTCCTACTATTTTTCATCCTCCAAAATCTCAGCTGTTTTTAGACACAAAATTTGAGCATTCTTTTGTTCAAGCTTTTATAATTTACTAGATTACTACTTGGACTACCCCGAAATAAATTGTGAAGAGCTATTCGTCGCCCATGTTTTACTTATGTCGCCCTTCTTTCTTCGAAAATTTCCAATCATGCCCTTCCCTCTAAAATTGCTTACGAGAGTTACAACAAACTAAAATTACGATAATCGCAACACAACCTTGCTCTCTGTCAAGATCAAACACTACCTTTGGCTCCACCACCACTGTTATGGCTGCAAGAATAATTCATAAAATTCCAATTTGGTATGCTGCAATTCTGCAAAGATCATAGTAAAACAATCTCGAAAAAAATGTATTGATTGCCCTTTTATCAAGGTTAATTTTCTTGCTTGACAAAGCCTTATCGAAGGACCAACCAACAAACCATGTCATGCAATTACGGCCCTGTTCGGCAACACATTAACAAGTAGAAAATAGCATTTTGACTGGGTCAAACTGCTACTTTACTTGTTTGGCTAACATTTTGAAAGTAGCATTTTAAGTAGTAGTTGGCATTTTAGGTAGCATTTGAGAAATGTTTCCCAAAGTAGCATTTTGAGTAAAAAAACTAGCATTTCTATTTTATTTTTCTATGTACTATATAGTTTTGATAAACTCAACAGCTACTTTTACCGAACACGTCTAACATCAACTGCTACTTTTAGAGCTAACAGCTACCTGCTACCTGCTACTAAAACAGCTAACTGCTACTCGAACAGCTACTAAGAGTACTAACTATGAAATACTCCGTAGCCACTATAGTCATCACTCCTCAAAGTATTAATTTAATATTCACATTAGATAATCGGAAAACGATGACCTAATTAACCCGAATTATGCAATATCAATCAGTAGAACTAGTCGCAAAGAAGGCGTATGTTTGTCGGCAATTAAAGGAGAGAGAGGGTGGTGGTCTTGCGACGACGGTGTGGTCGCGGTTGGTCGTTAGTTGTGTCTTTGAGTTGGAGTTGTGATCAGTGGTGTATGTGGTTGGTGAATGGTGATCCTAGTGATGTAGCACACGGAGATGAGGAGGCTTGACATGGATTTCAGGGATTGAACTAGTACTGATAGCAGTATTGGCACTCTTTGATAATAAATGAGATATAAGGGTACTTTGGAAATATATTGGGCGACATTAGTATTAAAGCGGGCGACAAATAGCACCACTCAATTTATTTCTTTGTAAGCAAATAATTATTTTTGATTTATAAAACTTTCACTTTCAATATAGCTGATGTGATTCCAATTCAAATAAGTAATAAAAAATATACAAAATAATAAAGGTAAAGATGAAAACAATTAGTAAATATTATTTTTTTATAAATAAAATAATATTGTGAATTTTTTGATATGGAAAATGTCACTTATATATCAACATGATGGAATGTCTATCTATACTCTTTACCATAAAAGACATTTCAAATGATCTTTTTAAGTGAAAAATTAATTGACATGCCACGTGGCATGGCATATGGAGTAATTGAAGCCGGGGAACGTGGTTGTTGCCTCTAACACATCTTTTAATATATAATAATATAATATAATAATAATAATATAAGATATTAGCTAAGACTTTTACATATACATATCACATCATTGTAGTCTCATTTGTTTTTTGTTTTCATAGTGGTTTACCAAATATTTTGGGTCCCCAATTTCAGGGAAAAATAAACTCTAAGAGATCTAAATCCATTAACATTTGGTTGTTAATAACATACCAGCCGCCGGTATTAAAAATACAAATTATAATACTTACTTATAAATTACAACTCCATTAGTGTTACTGTATAAGACTTTCTCATGTAGCAACAAATAACTAAGACTTTTCCAATGCGAGAAAGTCTTACAAAATACGAACTCGACGTATAATAATCAACACATAATAGCAAGACAATGGAAGCGGTGGCTTTGACCTGACCAGTTGGAGAAGAATCTAAAGACTGCATTTTTCTCAACTGATTTGATTTGATTTGAACAAAACTGATTTGATTTGATTTGATTTGAATAAATATGAGTTTGATCTGAACTGAATATATTGATAAAACAACTGCATATAAATGAATTAGTAACTAGAAGTAAACTACATTCATTGATTGTTATTTGAATAATTCTGATTTGATTTGATTTAGTTTGAATGAAGCTGACCTGATTTGATTTGAATAAATCTGATCTGATTTGAAAACACTCTTTAATAAGTTGAATCGCACGTGATCTAAAAGGAACAAAGAAAAACCAACTAATGAATTAAATTTAATCAAATACGTTTAGTCAGCAGGAGTACGTAAGAATTAATTGTCATAGTACTAAATCCGACAATAATACACACTCACACACACAAACTGTCGCACACTTGTTTCTTTTACTTACTCCAGTTATTTGTTCGGATCTAATCTAATCTAATAATCACCCAGAAATGTTTCACTTAATCACTCTTACTTAACACTAATTACACAGAATTGACACTGACATCCCACCTTCTCCGTCATCTTCACCTTCATCATCAATTCAAAATCAAAACCCTAATTTTTATTGATCAGCATGAATCTGTAACAACAAAAATCAGGAATTAGAGATGAAGTGGGGAAATCCATGCGAAGAAATGGCGAAATCAAAGCCATTGTTTCTTACGATTTACGCTACTGTTGTTATTGGAGTGTTCTTGTCTTCTGTTTATGTCTTCTCTGCTGTTTACTCCTCTAAACCTCCTTTTTCTCCCACCATTTCTATCTCCTCTTCTTCCCCCAGTAAGTTTTCTTTTTACCCTTTTCTTTGTTTTTAACTTTTTCCCTTTTTTTTGGTTCATTATTTATTTACTGTTTCTATAATTAGAATTTGTTTCTTGTGTTAGTATGCATGTGTTAGTTTGTGATTGATCATTATTGATGTGTAATTCAATATATATGTGTTAGAATGTTATGTTTATGGGAGCTTGGTTCAAAGATGAGGAGTTTTGAGTTCGTTTTCGCATTTTTATGATTAGGGGTGAGGGGGGAGGGGGGTATATATGTGTTAGAATGTTATGTTTATGGGAGCTTGGTTCAAAGATGAGGAGTTTTGAGTTCGTTTTCGCATTTTCGGGTAAAGTTGAAGATCACTCTATGGCTGTTTATTCGAGTAGTTGGTGTTGTGTTGAGGTGATGCCATTGTATGAGATGATCACTGACAAAACTCCCATAATTTCGCTTGTGGCCGATTTTTTATGATTAGGGGTGAGGGGGGGGGGGGGGAGGTATAGTGTTCTCAATTTCGGGGTGATCGTGCACTATGAGATTGTCTCATGGAAGAATTTGTGCTATTGGAGTGATTCTAGGGTTAGGTATGTTCAGTATAGGTGAACTAATCAGGGTTCAATTAGTTTATTATGCTTTAGTGTATATTTCAGCTGATTTCGGGTTTCTTTGTTCCTGATTCGTCTGCTTTTATCTAGTGTTGGCATTAAATATGGTATTAGTGTTCCGTGATTCACTAAAGGCGGCTACTTAGGCAAGGGTACGCGTCAAAGGATGATGTTTGACGTGAGGATTAGCATTTGTTGTATTGTTCACACAGTCTAAGTTGAATGGAATCCCTGGCTGTTGTGTAAACAACTAAGGTTTGCAGATTGCAGACTATCGAAGTATATAGAGACATGGAGTATGTGAGCGAGATTTAGCTACTGAACTGAGTGCACCGTATGTGAAAATGTATGTTCATATGTGGAAAGTAAATCTAGATTTACTAGAATACACTTTGGCTTCATTTGTTCAGAAGAATGATGTAACAAACTCTGCAGATGTTTGGAAAATAGAAGCATCTGAGAGTAACAATTTCAGAAATCAGACCTCAAATGAGTGTTAGACTCTGTTTCTGGGAGCTGCTGCAGCTTACAGTTTCTGTTCAGCAGATATTACCACATTTAGACGATTCAATTGCTTCAGGGTCCGATTAACCTACAAGAACTTCTACAAATGCAATTCTGATACCACTCTTCTGCTCTATTTAGGTCTAAACTCTAAAATATAGGAAGTCAGGAAATGAGCCTTAGTTTGTCACTAAAGTTGTGAGCCTTTATGGTCCAGTGGATGTAGTTTCCATTACTAGGATCAGAATCTTGAATTATCGTGATGGTGGATATATCTACATAAGGCTGAAGAGAAAATATGCAATATGATGGTTAATAAAGACAAGTTTATTTATTTTTTCCTCCTGTTTAGTGGTTGGGGTTATTTTCCACCAAACTGGAGGTCATGACTCATGAGTTCCACTCTTAGCAGAGGCGTTAGTACTATCATCGAAGTGTTGGTCCACCATGTAGGAAGATGGACCTTGTTCTCTTGGTCCGTAAAGGCCGGATGTATGTACTGCTTCAAAAGAAAGAAAGAAACAACAATTATTTTTTTTTAAATTCTGCTCCAGCCTCCAATGCTCTTATGAAACAATATTCTGAAGGTTCTATTTGTACTGGATGAGAAGGATCATTGAAAGAAGTGACTGACATATATTCATGTGGCGTTTCAGGAGTGGAGTTTATTTCACAAGCACCAAAATCTTCTCCACTTAGTAATCCAGGCATAAATTCTGCTGTACTGATGAAGTCTCAAGGCGTTTTTTTGAAGCCTATTTGGGAATCTCCTTCGTTAAGCGAGAAAATGCCGCCTTTGGAGACCTTTCGTCTAACAAAGGAGTTGGTGGAGAAGAGGGTGAAAGATAATATTGTTATAGTGACCTTCGGAAACTATGCATTCATGGACTTTATCCTTACTTGGGTTAGACATTTGACTGACCTAGGATTGTTGAATCTCCTAGTTGGTGAGTATAACAAATCTCTAATTGTTTTACAAAAGTATATATATGCTTTATTTTTAGATTATTCCTTTGTTGATAAAAATGCATGAAAGAATCTTCACCATCTAAAATCCTTCATGTTCTTGTTCGGTCGATCAAAGTAGGCATTATTCGCATATAATTTAATTCCTTAAATATGGGACAACTTCAAGCTATTTGGACTTGTTATTGTAGGTGCCATGGATACTAAACTATTGGAAGCATTGTATTGGAAGGGTGTTCCAGTTTTTGATATGGGAAGCCACATGAGCATTGTAGATGTAGGGTGGGGATCTCCCACTTTTCATAAAATGGGAAGGGAAAAGGTCATCTTAATTGACTCTATTCTTCCATTTGGATACGAATTACTGATGTGTGACACAGACATGGTTTGGTTAAAGGTATTCATCTGAACTCATCTTAAGTTACATTTATACTGTGGGGCACAATGTTGTAAACATAGGTGAAGTTGGAAAAGCAATACTTTTGAAGTATAAAGCTACTAAAATATGGAGTATTTGGTGTAGTGACCTAAAGAAACTCAATGCGGTCCACTCCGTTAAGTAACAACATCAATGCTAGTCAACTAATATGAAGTATTAGGATGAAAGTATCGCCTGAATAATAATGTCGACGTCATTGTTTAAGTAGTTGCTTGAATTGTTATTATCGCATATTTTGGAATCTCACTATGAGTCTATGACCCATGGCTTGCTGAAGGACTATGCTTTTAGAAGAGCTATCTTCTTTACTTTTCTTGTTGATGTTTGTGTTTGTCACTTCGGAAGTCTCCATATAGGCAAATACAAGAGTTTCCTTGATTAGGATGTCATCATTATTATTTATTTTAGAATGGCAGAGGAAAGTATACCCCTTTCTAAATTCACTTCTTTGTGAGTGTTTATTTACTCACTTTCTCCATGCTTGTGTGTAGTGTCAGACTGAGAAATCTCTTGTTTAGTACTAATCTATTTCCTCTGGTCCCAATTTTGTGTCTTATTTTATCATTATTAATGAAAGCATACCCAACAAAATTTCACCCAATTCGCCAATTTATTAAGACGCCAATGGTGGTAGATGTTAAAGATGCATTAGCAGTTCTTTGCCAATTGTGTCCGACTCACCCCTTTTTTCAGAATGCATCATTGCATTTTTATACTATAGTTTATCAAGTAGCCTATTTTGCTTTCATGTGACAGAACCCTCTTCCATATTTTGCTCGTTTTCCTGAAGCTGATGTATTGACTTCGACTGATCAAGTTGTGCCAACAGTGGTTGATGACCGTCTGGATGTGTGGCAACAAGGTGAGCCATTAGATAATATATTTCACTGGGTGCTTGTTAGTGTCACAATACAAAAGAAATCTGTTATAGAGCAATGTGAGTAAGACTTATATTCTACTAGACACCTCTATCTGCATCTAGCCATCGAGGACACTATTGAATATATAGGTTAAAGACTCATTAGCTCACAGATATCACTCAAAAAGTTACAAAGTTTTTTGCTTAGCAGAAATCTGATACACTATTTAGCATATGTGAATAACTGATCCAAGTATTCGTGTTATCATTTTGATCATTCTAAAATACAAAGGATGATAGATTGATGGAAACATTATTTAAGGACTGGTTGATGCTAGTCATCATGCTTTCGCTTTACCTTCTTGTGTTTGGCATGGATCCTACTCTTTCAACCAAATATCAGGAGCTAGATGAGTCTTTTATAAGTACTACAACTTTCCAAGGGGCCTCTTTACTTACAAATCTCCTTGTAATTATTGTGGTATTGTGATGCTGGGGGTGATGCATGGAAAATATGGGTACATACCAAAAATCTATGCATGGATTATATGGATACATGGTTAGAATTCAATCCGATGATATGTCTCTATATACTTAGTGCTGGGTTTTGGTCCAACAGTTACCGGTGCATACAATATTGGAATATTTCATTGGAGGCCAACAGATTCCTCAAAGAAATTGGCCAAAGAATGGAAAGATATGCTTTTGGCTGATGAGAAGATATGGGATCAGAATGGTTTTAATGATATTGTAAGAAGGCAACTGGGGCCCTCTGTTGATGACGAAAGTGGTCTCGTGTACGCTTACGATGGAAATCTCAAGCTGGGGCTTCTTCCTGCCAGCATATTCTGTGGTGGGCATACATATTTTGTTCAGGTATATTCTTTCTTTGGCCTTCTGTATGCGGTTTGATTGAGGATCCATCAACTTACTAAGTACATTAGTATGACTATTACAAACAAAAGTGGCAATGCATGTAATATTGTTACAGGCTGAGGGATTATTTTCTTCGATGTGTTTCTCCTTCTTCATTCTACTTCCTCTAGATCACTCAGTGACATGCTTTCTTGAAATCATTTTCTTATCCTTTATTATTATATTTTAATGACTCAAGGAGTCATGAGTGTGAAATGAGAGAGACAAGGTCTAAGCCTTTTGTTCTGACCTGAGACTGCAATGCTTATTTGTGAGTATTTTTATTTGACTTTCTTTCTTTTATTTGCAGGCCATGCACCAGCAGTTCAAACTTGAACCATATGCAGTACATACCACGTTCCAGTATGCCGGTACTGAAGGCAAGCGCCATCGATTGCGTGAAGCAAAGGTGTTTTATGATCCGCCGGAGTACTATAATCCTCCAGGTAACTTACTTCTTCTGTTCCTGATCTCTTCCCCCTCATTCACACAGTTGTAGATTACATTATCTCCTGTATTTGTCTGAAGATTCACCAGTACTATTATATGCCTCGTCCACCATTTAGTTAGCTTTTGCTGCTGTATGGTCAGGCTTTATTCCCTTTGTCCAACGTAATCTTGTCTAGTTTCCATGATTCGTTGTTTCTCTATCAAGTATCTGAGAGTTGAGGACAAACTTGGTAGGATTATCTTCCCAAGTAACTTTGTCGGCCCAAAAAAGCGAATAGGGTCCCTTGGACATGTTGGAATACAAGAACAAAGTACCCAATAGATACAAAAATTCAATATTTTCATATATGCCATTATGTCGTATTCTTTTTTCTTTTTAGTTTTTTTTTTTTCTCTTGTATGGCAAAGTAATGCTATAAAATTGGCTATCTCAAGTGTAAGTATATTATATACACATCTTAAGGTCCATATCCCTGTGTCTACCATCAAGTCTTTAGCTTGAAGATATTGTGTTTTTCTGAGATGCGCTCGGGTTGAAACTTCCTATGTTATATATAGTGATTTTTGGTTTGTGGCAAAAGTTGCAATTCGCTGCTTGGACTTTCTAAAATTCATTGATTGACATTTTCGTCCTTAGTAAGTACTGGCTGAAAATTTTTGAATGAGCAAAATTTTATTGGTTACTGATACGGTTGTGATAGGGGCATAGGGCAAAGGCATGATTCCCTCAGTATCTGTCAAATTTTAAGATTCTTAAATTTGTCAATATGTTGTTGTATAGTTGGTGTATAGAATCTCTTTGTTTTGTACTAAAATTTTCGATTAAGCATTATCTGTATGATGACGGTCAATTAATGCAGGAGGTTTCTTGTCTTTTAAGCCTTCTGTTCCAAAGAGCCTGCTGTTGGAAGGGGAGCATACGGTTGAAACGCACTTCACTGTTGTTAATTACCAGGTATCAGTTACGATAGCTGCTAATATCTTTACATGCTGTGAACTGAAGCATTGCACCAGCTGATTGGTACTCTGACTGATCCTTTACAGATAAAACAGATACGAACAGCACTTGCTATTGCTTCTTTGCTAAATCGTACTTTGGTAAGAACAAAGAATGTTTTGCTTTATGCATTCGATTGTTGTTGCTTGGAGATTCCTACTTCTGTCAGTCTCAGAAATTGAGTTTTTGACAATGTCTATTACCAGGACTTTTGACAATTTTTTGATTGCTTATTACATTGCCTGTTTGTCCTTGTGATTATATTTATAAATTTGAGAAATTTTCAATACAGTCAGATGGTGAGTTATTCAAATTACATTTTTTCGATTCAGAAAGCAGATTATGAATTTAGAAAAAAGAAAAAAAACCATAAAAGGAAGGGGGCATTGCGCATAACAACTAACAAGTAACCTTGTGTCCAGAAAATTTACTGATGTGTCTCTGGCATTGGTACAGAAGAAAGTGATGCTTAACAAATGTATTATATAGGCAACGTATTTGTTAGTGTGTAGACGGGATGGGTGATTATTAGTTTTCCAACAGAGCTGGAAGTGAATTCTGTTTTGGGGGCTTTGGTGTGTAATGGTTTATTAAATCATCGCTGCTTTGTCGTTTCATAGTGGAGAGTTGTTGCATTTGTCGTAAGAGGTCGATGACTGCTAACGCTGTGTACGTCCAATCCCTTCACTTCCTTCAGTTTACCACACCTTAGAATGAGCCTCTTTGGAGGCAGCGGCTTAGTGTTGATATGAATGTTATTTCTGGTACAATTTTTGATATCTTATTGCATTCTTATGTGATTTATATAGGTGATGCCTCCAATATGGTGCAGGTTGGATCGACTCTGGTTTGGACATCCTGGGATTCTAGAAGGGACACTCACAAAACAACCTTTCATATGCCCTCTGGATCATGTATTTGAGGTAGATGAATGTGTGGAAGTCTGTTTTCCATTTAGGCTTTCGTTCGTTTTCCAACTTCGCCTGTCCTTGATGCTTCTTGTTTTGATCACTGGAAATATGGGGTGAAATGGTGAGCCATTTGGTTGGTGATTGCTTATAACAAGACACGGCAAATCATTTGGACTAAATCATGTCAAGGACCAAGTAAATAAAGTTTGTGTCTTTCACTCATTTGTTGTGTTCAAATTTTGCAAGAAACTTACAAGTTACTTTGTTTGAACATGAGAAAGCTTAGCATGACAAAACATTCTGACTCAAGACACACTTGTGTTATTATGAATCAAATTAAATTGTCTGTAGATGGGAAAGTTAATTAAGTATGATAATTTCAACTCACCTAGAGTCATGGTCCAGTCCTCTTCCTCCCTATAGATTCTGCCTAGATGTTGTCTTTCAGAAATTTCGGAAACCAAGTTTATTAGTCTAATAATTTGTGCATATCTTTTGGGAAGATGGGGCAAGCATTTAATATCTCAGGGTGAGATTTTATACTACAAAGTTGGGAACGCACCCCAAAATAATAACTCACTAGTCTTACCGTATGTGACCGTAGGACAGTCTTACCCAAGAGTTGTTAAAAACTTTATTTTCAATGTCTGTGCAGCTTAATCAAACTGCTTATAATATATACACCTCGATTTGAAGCGTAGAGTTCTGGTATATCATATACTATTTTACGTTAATGACCTTCCAACTGGAACTACTTTGCAATTAGTTTGTAATTGGATGAGAATGATATGAAGTGATTGTTTTCCTTATTTGGTATTTTTCCTGCCATTGTATTTCTGGTAAATCTGAGGTCATTTGAGTTGAACTTTTCTACCGCAGGTCAATGTGATGCTGAAGGACCTGTCAGAGCAAGATTTTGGCCCTCATATTGATATTAGGGAATACTCCTTTCTTGATAACCCAGCGCTGCCTCGAGAGGTGAATTAAGTCGAAAATGTGACTATATCCATTTATAGGATTCACAAGTTTAGAAGTGGAAACTTTACCTTTGTTTTTGCTCTCCTTACTAGGTGAAAGAGTCATGGCTTGATGTGCACCTATGTCAAGTTGGATCCAAAGGCTGCCACCTTTCCAATGGTTCAAGTGCAGCTGGAGTAATCAGACTTCCTAGACATAGCAGTGAAGACACGGTAATGTTCAATTTTTTGTTCGAGTTCATAAACAGTGGTCTTAGTTCCATTTCCAATGGAGCCAAAGATTAACTATTCTTTGGCTTTGGGATATTATTATGTTACAAAGCAAAATGGCTTACAAAACTGTCTGCGCTTCTTCTGTTGTGAAGTAGCAGTTAGTCGATGTGATTGTTGTTTCACAATGGGTCATCCGTAAGCAGCCTCTCTATATTCTCAGCGTAGGGGTAAGGCTTGCGTACATCCAACCCCCCCCCCCCTACCCCGCCTTATGGCTGGAGCCTTTGAGGCACTGGGGTAACGTTGTTGTTGTGTTACTTCCACTTAGACAGACTTTGGGTACAATTTGGAATTTTGATGCAAAATATTGTTGGTTTATTGATGCCTCTAATTGAATGTCAAATTTGTGATAGCTCTTTTGTTGTCGTACCTTCATCATGCACGATTCATAACTAATCATATTTTGATCATGGTTATTTGCTGCTTGAATGCCAGCCTTGTGACCGGTAGCATTGTAATCTTGTGTGTACTGTATTCCTCATTGCCTGCTGTGTTTTAATCTGTTGCGTTTGAAGTTCTCTTTCTTGTGTGCTCTTTATCCATAATCCAGGTATCATTTGCGTTCGAACGTTGTCCTTTTTGTTGCATTCATCTAGATTACTCTTCCATTAGCGAGTAGCATGTCCACCAGACTTATTTTGTTCTTTGGCATAGCTTTAAGATGATACTCTGAAACAATAAAGAAAACAAGTACCTGATCGTCAATCTATTCCTGGCGTCCTCTTACCTTGCCTCATTCGTGTGTCCTTGAATAACCATCTTAAAACTAATATGGAAGTAAAGCGAACGGAGGAGGAAGTATCCACTCATTTGAGTATTGGAATTGTTGCCTGCTTTAGTTGCATAATTAGCTTCAGATTGATTTTTTTTTTCCCTCTGGACAAAGGAGCCTAGATTGTTGTAGCTAGATTTTTTAGACAAAGCAACTGATTGTTTCTTCGCTTACTGCTATAGTTCAAAAGTCTATTTTCATCGTTCAAGGACGTCAAAGTCATAAATTTCTTATCTGTCCAAGACGCTTTCCTTGGATTTGCAGACCAGGCAAGTTTCCATGTTTTGTGAGAGTTCTTCAATGTTTCAAAGAGCAACTGATTGACTCCCTAGTCTCCAAATCATGCTTATGCTTCGCTTTTAATTAATATGTTATGTGTGTCAGGAAAGGGAGCGGAAGTTCAGGGATCGTGTTAAGCGTTATGTGGGCATATGGTGCTGTGTAATGGATCACACTCCTGGGCATATATATTACGACATGTATTGGGATGAGAAACCTGGATGGAAACCACTACCACCTCAGAAGCCAGAGGATGATCATCCTCCATTATGAGGGCAAGAGTATGGCATAACCACGGATAAGCACGCCCATTTACTTAGCACAAAGACTAGAACAGCTGAGCTAATACACAGAAAAATGCCATAACCGTGAACTGCATAAGCATAACACAATTGGATTGTCTTGGTGATGCTTCCCGAAATAGGGAAGGTTCTGTCAAATGACGTATGGTCTTGTTCGTCCTTGTCATTATGATCTAGGAGAAGGTTCGGAGTAGATATTTTCACTTTTGTACACGGAACTAATAGTACTAGTACTGACTGGAAATTTTGACTAAATTGATCTGGGAAATTTCACAGTAAGAAGATGTGCTCTGCATCATTCTCTGCAACTCTGTAATCATCAAATGCTGTACTAACACAAGTTAATGCAAAGTAATATTCCTATCTTCAGGTTTTCGTATTTCGCTTTATTGAGTAACAATAATTGCTGCTTGGACAGTCAAAAATGATATTTTAAAAATGATCGGGGTCTTGTATATGACATCAAAGTTGTAATGGTCTGATAGACTGAAGTTCAAACTCCTTCCACAATATATACGGCAATGGTAAGAGAACGCAGAAAACAGTGACATGACATTCAAATCAGAAAACATAATATTAAGTCAAAGACTATTACTTCAGTGCCGGGATTGAGCCACAAACAATCTCCGAAATTGTAAGAAAGCTTAAAAGCCAAACTAAGCTGTGCTAATGCACCACCAGGATTATTAAGCATCTATGTTACTATGTATATGAGGAAGACAGGTTACTTCCACTTCTTGAACTTCCCACCACCAAACATTCCGTGTTTGCCATGTTTGCCGTGCTTGAACTTTCCATGCTTGAACTTCCCATGCTTTCCACCATAGCCACCCATCATGCCGCCACCCATCATGCCATGGCCATGGCCGCCATGACCATGCTTACCGCCCTGCATCAGATGATGAGCACCATAGGCTGCGGCCGCAGCTGCAGCTCCACCAGCTAGCATTCCTCCCATACCCATACCGCCTGTAAATGGGTGAAAATTGCACAATTTAGTGATGCTCTGCTGCAATTACTCAGATACATACAAACAAATGACCATTGACAAAAGCGGGATAATCAAAGTAATATATACCTGAGTGACTTGAACCATGACCACCATGGCTGCCATGGGCACCAGGAGGATATCCACCGTGGGAAGGGTATCCACCAGGGGGAGGGTAGCCACCTGCAGGTGGGTATCCTGATGGAGGATACCCCTGTTGAGGAGGGTACCCATGTTGCGGATAGCCTTGTTGAGGAGGGTACTGCCCTGGCGGGTATCCACCATGACCCCCATGACTCCCCCCAGCCATTCCATGAGCAAGAGTTGAAAGCAAGCCTTTGTCAGATTCTTGAGGAGGATACCCCTGTTGAGGAGGATAATTTTGTGGAGGATACCCCTGAGGAGGGTAATCTTGAGGAGGATACGCCTGAGGAGGGTATCCCTGAGGCGGGTACCCTTGAGGTGGGTATCCTTCATTGTGCTGGTCTTTTCCACCTCCCATGTTGCTTCAGTAATCTTTATGCAACAAACACAGATTCAAACACGTCAGGATTATCACACCATGTAGTATATCCCATGTTTTTTTTCCGGGGACATGTCGTGTTGATCAAAGAGAATTCATATTACTGATGACAAGTATGGCAGAAATACCAATAGAACAGTGAAGAAAAAAAAATGTGTTACTTAGGCATGCAAATAACAATAAAAAAGGGCGGACTAAACGAAAGTGGCAACAGGACAATGTCAGCATAGAATAAATGAAAAACACAAGATTAGTAAAAACAACTCTGGTGTGATCATTAGCTTACAAAGAGAATCATCAAATCAATTTCATAAACACCTATCTTTTAAAACTTGCTGTGAGCTTCAACCTTAGCAATCAAAAAATGTCATTCTGACAGCGATTCCATTCCTCATTCGACTTATTATTAGCTACAGAACATTATTAGAACGCACAATGGAAAAAGTTGTCAAGTACGGCTACACAAACTAAGACAATATGTTGCAAGTTCACGTTTTGATCGATAACTTTCTTTAACACAAATTCCAGGAAGTCTTGTTGCTGGACAAGAGGTTAATAAAAACCGTAGACCCTAGAGTCGAAAACTCCAAATCATGCAACAAAATCGATAATTTGCAGGCAGCCATTATCCTAAAAGCCTTGCACAGATATGTTGCATACCAAACAATGACAAAAGTTAAAAACACTTGAGAAAACAACAGCTACTCAACCATCAGAGAGAAATTCCGGTTACAAAACACGCTCAAAACATCCAGCAACGCGAAACAACATACTAAACTTCATGTCATACTAATTGCTCAGACCAGTTAAGATCCCACAAAAAACCCTTCTTTTTTTCATGTCAATCAAACTCATAATCATCACAAACTAAAGCAGAAATCGTAAATTTCACGCAATTAATTCCCTAAACAAAACCGAAAACGACAGCGTAAACTACATCTGCATCATGGCGAAATCAAACATGCATCAAATTCAAACCCACATTCATAATCAAAGATCATCCACATAACCTCAAACAAATTTCTTGTACAAAAAGCAAATGATGATCACAGAAATACCCACAACAAGAAAATCAAACAAGATCAGAAAACAATTTCTGGGTCACAACCAGATTATCAAAGCCATGATCAAAGTCAAAAACTTGTAAGTTACGCTAAAAGAACAAGCAAAGAAAACCCAAAATTATACAAGACAAATGACAAAAAAAAAGAATGAATAATAATTGTACCTGAGATGTTGAATGGATAGATCGATAGTAAAAGAGAAATCAAGAAAATCCCCAAATTAATTGAAAATTTCAGAAGAGAAATTGAGAATGTTGATTGTGTATTTATATTGGATGGGTCGTATACTCGTATGTAGTAGCTGTATGGGCAGAGCAAGGATATGAATGAGTATGAGATACTTTCTCTTTTTCAAGTCTTTGATTCCACGCGGCAATTTAACGCGCACTTCAAACGTTCTTGGTTAGCATTAAGGCATCGATAAAAAGCCGAAACTTAGATAAGACGGTTTTACGGGATTAGACAAGTGTTTTGATCGAAGGGCATTGGTCATGTTAGATACTCATTTGGGGGGACGAGGTGTCCCTTCGATCAAAACACGAGCGAGATTCCGTAAAACTGACCTAAACTCAATTTCGAGTATCCGATCCGTTTTAGACATGAACACGACACTTTTAAATATGATTCGAATATTTACCCACTTTATGGGCAACATCAGCATCAATCTTTGCATTGGGTATCAAAAGCTTGATCTAGTGAACAAGAATGGGTCATGATTTTTTGAATGATGAATAATAAGATACAACAACATTAACCAAGCCTCATTCCGACATGGTGAATAATTAGATATTGGATAATGCTGCCAAAAACTTTTAATGTTAGTTCTATTTCTAGATTGGGAATGTTCCATTTCATTATCGATAACAATTTTTTATTTGAGGTCAAAACAAAATCAAGATACACTTTGCCATATGATTGGATCTTCTCACCAAAAGTTCTTCATACAATATGAAAAATTGTTCCAGGTTAATATATGACAGGATTCACTCCCACAGGTGCCACAAATCAGATTGTATGGTAACATTGTGTCCCAGATTCAAGTGACTCTAAACTTCTTGTGCTGAATCTGCCAAGAGCGATTTGCGTCTGATAGACAACATGTGGAAGAAAACCGATGTACTTGTCAACACGAGTCACTCCGATGAATGAACCACATTGTGATGATACAAGATACAAAATACAAACCATTCAATATAAACCATATACAAATAGAATATCAAGCTACTATCAATGCACAACTGTCTCATGTCTTGGAAGCTACGAAGTATTACAGAAACTAATGTGTGCTAGTAATTTGGACTCATCAAACTATGCATCCACAGCGTCAAGCATTCTTCATCATGGAACAAGGAGTACTGAAATCTTGAAGCTGGACAAGAGATTAGTATAAAACTAACCAGAAGGTGGCTTTGATCAGCAAAATCTCAAGGCATCTTCGAGTTCCTTCTCATCATCACAGTTATACCCTAAGAGATAGGCGCGTGCTGGGGAAGGGAAAAAGCAAGAACTAAGATATGTGAATAGGCAAGCAAGAACAGTACTGACAGAGGTAAATGACAGGAAACATTCGTACCAAAACGGCCTGCTCCCATGAAAGGTTCTGCTTCATCAGTGACAACACCCTGTTGTAATTCATCCTCCTGTTTAAATCAACAATATTTACACTAAGATTTAGTACATACAAAGGAGCATTGTAATACAATACAAATGACATCAATCCAACCCTGTACATGGGACTCTGTCATCTTTGGGCTGAACTTTATCCCACTTTGCGAGCATACAAATAATGAAAGCAGGGGACTCTAAGAGAGTAAAGAGATGAATGAAATAGGGAAAATCTCTACTCACAGCATCTCCTCCAGTTTCACATGGTGACAGCAGTCTGTCAAAGCAACGTCCAGATATTGTACAAACCAAGAGCTCATTTACTGAATCAGCAACAACTGCTCTACATGTATCATCACACACTGCAACAAAACCAAAATGATCACCAAATAGACCATTGAATTTAAAAAAAGAACGACCCAATCAGATCATAGAGGCCAAAAGAGCAATTACCATGAGCATTTCCAGTCTTTTCACAAACGAAGACATTCCCAATTTGAAAGTAAGTACAAACCTCCCCAGAACAAGTGTGGTCCGTGACCACCTTATCACTGAGGCCTCTGCTACTCTTCCATATAGACACTTGGTCAGTAATCGTTTTGTCAAGAGTAGTACGATCGTCGTTTACCTTATAAGAACAACAATAACAACACAACATAAATAAATAGGATTATGTTATTTCATCAGTATAGCAGTAATAGCACACAGATTACATAGAAGCAATTCAACGAAAATTACCTGCGATAGTAGAGGGGCTTGACTTCGCTTGGCTGCATACATTTGCAGATAATACTCTTTGAACTCAGGTTGGCAGTTTCTGACAGATTGAACCATGTCCTCTTCATCGCGCTGCGCAGTAGGATAGTTGAAAAGGATTCGTTAAAATTAGCTTCCCACTAGCATAAGACAGGGCAGAAAAACTCCAGGTATTTAACTCGAAAATCACACCCTATACCAAAACATACCTGAATATATAACTTTTTCCATGCACAGTCCCGCAGATATTTCCTCTGAGGCACCAATCCCCATCGCAGACTATACCTAAACAACATGTATGTACAATTATTATTAATCAGCACATTAGAGATTTAGGATGATATGAAAAAGAAATCTACACTTTAGAGAGCACATAGGTGACAGAAGAGACCACAATTAATTAGGACAGATGAGGTAGGAAAGAAAGAAGAGCAGCTTTATCTAGGAGGTCCAAAACTGCAGCCTGCTTAGGTTTACTCACTTCCCTTTTAGTTTCCAATAACCCTCTATCCCCTCTCCTTTTCATAACAGCTATTCATATATGAGGCTGACAATAGAACTGCCTGTAAAGCAAGCATAGAACATTGCACATATCACTCGAGCTCACTTGGTTACGTCACTGGTCAAACTCTTAAAAGCATTCAGCTCAAACAAGGATCATTAATCTCATTCCGCTGCATCATAGATCATACTCTATCCTTTATTTAGCTCAAAGGCAAGTCATTAATACTTCCACGTAAAAGATCTTGAGAGTAAATTTTACATCTGTATAAAGTCAGGCTACTACTTCCTTTCTATCAAAAGAAAGCTGCTACTCCCTAGGCGCTAAGTCTCTATAACCAATGTTTACTAAGGAGGACTTAAGTTTTAAAATTTTAGCCTAGCATGCTTGAGGACTTGAGGTTAACTGTCCAAATGCTTCCCACTAAAAGAGAACACTGATATTTAAAAAGATGTTGATATATAGTAGAGAGAGATAAACAAGCGGATAATGAAACAGACGCGCCATGCTCCTATTCTCAGATATGAAAGCAGACAAATCTTTGCAGAGGTTTATCCACAAGCTAGATCTTTACGGTTGTATGTTTTAACAAATGTAGCAATGTACAGATACTTCATTACAGAAAAGGGCTAAAAGAAAAACAAAAGCCAGATACACAAACAAAGCAAGATGCAAGCAAACAGATAACTTACAAGCGACGCCAAAGGGACTCATCAGATGCAACATAACTTAAGAATTTGCACACTTTTGAGCACGAAACCAGATCCTGCAAGTTTCAGAAAATTCACAGACAAAGGAGTTAATAAATCAGCTAGCAATCAGCTGATTAAATACACTAATCCAACCAGATAGACATATGCAAATACCTCAGAAGACAAAAACTTCAGGATGTGTTGGAAAAGCTCAGGGGGTATCTTGCTAAATATCCCAGTATCAATTTGAGTTTCATTGACTTTGTCGGCATCGTCAATACAACTTGAACTATTGCCATTCAACACACTTTCTAAATCGACCTCTGTAACATCATTTTTAACGTATCGAATATCACCATCAGTGCGCTTCTTCTTCTTTGGTGGTCTTTCCTCTACCTCCTCAACACAGTCATCCTACATACAAAATGCATCACCAGACATCATTTGGAAGTTGCAACCGCTACACTATGTCCAATTAAACACGAACGCTCTCCATGAAATTCAAACAATTCCTATCATCAGACTATCACACAACAATCTACATGCATCTCAATCCCAAACAACAACAACCAAGCATTATTCCCAAAACGATTTGGGGTCGGCGAACATCAAGTCATTTCAATCCCAAACGTTTCGCAAAAATCGAAACTTTATATGCAATAGCACCATTCCTAATCATGATAATCAGCTAACAAGTCACAAAAATCAATTGAGATATAACTATATAATTTCATAAATTCATACGTACATGTAAATCTCCTGCACCCCTTTTGCTGAAAACCCCAGTACTATATTTCCCAAACATTAATACCTCCAGAATTTCGTAAAGATCAAAACTTTATTATAAAAATCATACGGAGTATTTCACAAGTACCCCAATATTTAAATAACGAAGTACAAAAATCAAATATTGTGCCCCAGAATTTTGTAAAGATCAAAACTTTATGATAAAAATCAAATTTCACAACTTCCCCAACATTTAAAAAAATAAATCAAAATGAACAAACTCATAAAATCATACAAATAATTCAGAAAGATTGAAACTTTCTACAAAATTAACCTCAATTCGACGGTAGATTAGCACAAACAATTCAAGAAATCAATAATTAACAATCAAATAACAAAAAAAAAGAACCCAATTCGAAAAAGAAAATGATAAGATAACTATACAAACAAATTAAATCAAATAAAAATGACCTAAAAATTTTGAGGAGAGAGAAAGTGAACGAAATACCTGATCGGAGACTTCAGAGAGGATCTCAGATTCGAGAAAGTGAGCCAGATTTTCTTCTTCCTCGTCCAAATTTGACATTTTTAATTTCGAAATTTGGGATCAAATTGAATAAATTAGGGTTTTTTGATGGAAAAAACGGCCACATAAAAAATTCCGGCGACCGGAAAAATCACCGGCGATGAAAATGTCCCCTTTTATATGTGGCCGCGAAATTTTGGAATGTCCCCTTGGAGATAAGCTGGAAATGCGTTGGTTTGCTCGTCGTTTGTGTTATTGGGTTGGGCCTGCTATTATGGGCTGATGGACTACTCATTTGGGCTTCTTTCATATTTTACATTTCAGAAGAAGTTTCTTCAAGCTCTGTTTGATAAGACAGTGGTGTATCATTGATCTGAATTGATTTGAATGATTTAGATCGGATTTGATATGATTTGAATGTATACGAAAAGTAATTGAATTTACATGTATTATAATGAGATCGAAGAGGTCGCAGCAGGTAATCTAAACAAAAAGTAGATTAGATTCATTGATTGTTATTTGGACAGTTGTGATTTGATTTGTTAAGATATTAATTCAATATTGTCTAAGTTATATCCAAGAGAACTTGATGTACTTCGTACTAGACAAGCTGAGGAAATCTATTCCAGTGGTGATCCAATTGTAGGAATTCTTTGTGGGGTTTGTTGATGGAGGACCGGGAAATCGAACGCCGCGTTTGATTGAATAGTGCCGAATGCAGAGTCATAAATGCCTTTTTATGTCCAATTATAAGGACAGTTTTGTCCATTCGAGTCTCAATATTGCCCCAACCAGTCACCACCATACCAACACCCGTCTACCACCAGTCAACAAAACCCACCACTAGCCAAACCACCAATTGACGCCGGAAAATTACGATTCGACCACCCAGGAGACCATACACATAGCCCAAGTTATCCGACGGCTTCGCAGTCGGACCCATTAGACACCCTATATGGGCGGGGTGAACCCCAAGAGGGGATTAAATATCCTAAAGTGTCCGAAAAAAGGGTTTAGGGATTTAATTATGTGATTTAAGCTCACAACCAGTAGCTAATTAAGGACAAAAATATGCAAATTTATTTTGGTCATTTTCTCTTAAGAAATCAATTTTCCACCATTTATATTATTACTAACTAATAACAAATGGCCAATA
>JBBYHQ010294089.1:0-21463 GCA_038382645.1 Spergularia azorica
CACTACAGCTACCAACAGATGATGAGACACTAACATCATCACTGGAGTCTAAGCATATTGAATGTGAATATCCAACAGCACCATCGATTTTCTCCCTCTCCATGATCATTTCAGAGTATCCATTTATATTGTCGATTAAAGAAGGATGCATGCGTTTTTCATGCAACACTCCTCGTGAGGGAGCAATATTTTCTACCTTTTCAGGTACTTGAGGTCGTTGTGTAGCATTGAGCTGATTCCACGAGCTGTGTCTGTTCCCCAATCTGATCTTCTTTTGGCTGGGCCTTGAATTGGAGCGCTTTCTTTTCACAGTTTTTGAGGGCATCGCTTGAGATTCCAGAACAATGTTAGTGTTCCCAGTAAATTCAGTACCACACTTTCTACGTTCATTCAGAATAGTAACTAGCCTCCGTGGCTCATTATTGTCATTTCGAGACGAGGGCAACCTGAACCTCAAATCGTCACATTTATTGGAAGCCTGCATTAAGTAACAAAAAGAAACATTAAGCCATCCACGTATAGAAACATACAACAAGCTTGGTCAAAAAGAAAGAAAAAAAGAAAAAAAACCATACTACATGATCCAGGTAACAATCGAGCTAATTAAAGAACAATATGTTTATATACTCTTTATACCTTTCCAATCAAGTTCCATTCTCCGTCGTGCCAGCAAAGTCTTGCCCGTACATCATACTTATTAGCTTTATATTCAACAGGTGATCCAAGTAGCCTCACCAAGACGTGATTACGTCCTGACACCTTCAAAATGGTTGCCATCTTCCAACAAAAGTTCTGGAACACCTCCACAACATCACCTGGTAACCAATCCTGCAACACATCCACCGGGGGAGGGCGTGGTCTAATCGATTTTTGAGACACTCCCTCAACCATTCCTTTCCCGGATAGCTCAACATCGCCTTCATATCTAACAGTATAACGGCGGCTACTAATCCCTATTATCTCGGCGCAGCGCCAAGATGCTGATGGCCCCTCCTTCAGGGTCAATACCTCCACTTTAGTACCCTTTTTGAATCTCATTATATCTGCCTTCCCTCACCAAGCATCCAATCAGAATACCTGTTTCAGCACAAATCAACCTTTGAGATCAAGGACTAAACTATTAGACAACTCAACTAATTGAAACAAATCCCAAATCTTTTTTTTGGTACACAGGAGCAACTAATGCTACGGGGGTGGGGATACGAGGATTCGAACACGAGACAATTCCAAACCAAATTGATTTCCTAACCACTACACCAATCTTGATCCTCACAAATCCCAAATCTTAATTTGTGATTATCATTCTGTTTCACTAATAATTAATCCAAAATTCAGCAATTCGATACAATTTCACAACTAAACTCAAAATCACAACATGGGTCAGGGTTACTGATATCAATCAAATTGATTATACAGATTAACCCAATACTAATCAATCAAAATCCCAACTAAACAAAAGCTAATTTTCATCCTAAAAATCCCATTAAATCAGTAATTTCAGCTGTAAACACAGCAATTAATTCCAAATTGCAGCAATTAATACAAAAAAGAATCAAACTTTTCCACAAATTAACAATCAAACTTCATCACACAACAAACTGCAACTACAGATGATCAAAAAGCTTCAATCTTTTATCAGCTAGAACAATTTTCATAACAAATTACATAGTAAGAACACTACTAATTAACAATAATTAGAAAAATGCAAATAAATATACGAAAAAATGGATCAAATTAAACAGTGGGTAATGCTAGAAATTCAGACAGAAGAATTAAAAACTGAAGAAAAGAGAGAATTAAGGAGAAAATACCTGATCTTTCTACAACTTTTTGTTGTAAAATTCTGAAAATAAATAAAATTTCCGAGCTTTTAATTTTAATTTTAATTTTTATTATGTTTATGTGTTAATGTTGTTTTAGTTTGGTGAAAGGGGGGTTTGTTTATTGTATTTGCTGGTGGGAGGAGTTTGTGGATTAATTTTGCCTAAATTTTGTTGTGAAATTGAAAAATAAATGGGACTATATATAATATAAAATAAAAAAAGAAGTTTAAAAAAAATGTGAAATTTGATTTATGCAAATGAGAATATTTTTTTTTTAAAGTTGCTTATGAAATGGGGAATAAAATTATCCTATTAATTAATTTTAAGGAGTATTTTATTATTTTTGGAGGAAAAGAAATTGGTTTGCAAGCCAAGCCAAAAGTTGCCAACTGCCTAAGAGGTTAAGAATAGCTTGTTGAAGTGGATATAACTGTTAATAATATTTTGTTCTTGGTGTATACTCTACCTACTCCTACATCTTCAAGGATTCACTATTTCTTTTTTGGCTAAAAAAGTGAAAAAAAAAAAAATAGGTATAGTTGATCTGTTAATTTAGTCCTATTAAATCATATTATTTTCTTGATGGTAAAAAAAATGATATGAAGAATGTTAATATTTTGTGAAGGTTGGAAGTTGG
Source organism: Spergularia azorica (assembly GCA_038382645.1). Taxonomy (NCBI): domain Eukaryota; kingdom Viridiplantae; phylum Streptophyta; class Magnoliopsida; order Caryophyllales; family Caryophyllaceae; genus Spergularia; species Spergularia azorica. Next base: position 2,461 of record JBBYHQ010294089.1, read on the forward strand.
TGTGATTTATTTCATTATTTGTTGAGGTCACTATCTTTTGCATTTAGTTTGGAAGTTCATGTAACATTGTTGTTTGAGGATTGTTGTTTGTAATACTCTGTAATTCGTTTGTTGTAAAATCAAGTCCTGATACGAGATCTTAGGAGTATGACTCTAGTGAAAGAATATTAACCCGATCGAACATGTTCAAAAATGTACAACTAAGATTAGGCACAACCATTGAATGATCGCTCTTACGAAAAACATGAATAGCAATGATATTTTTCTGGCCTTTCCTTATCATATCAAGTTTTGCTTTGGATCTAGGTATTGATGTGATATTAATCTTGAAGATATAGTATTTAATGTAAAATAATTAAGTTTTTTAAGATGATATTATTGGTGATTTTTGCACGATGATGATACAAGACATTATTCTAATTGCGATGTCTAATGTACTCGTAAAGTCACACTCTCTGAAATTTAGTTATGGTGTGCTAATTTATGCGAGCTTAAGATTTCACTGTACCAATCGGAAGCCGAGTGGAAAGTAAATAGAAAATTTCAGTCTAACGAAGAAGAATGTGGAAAAGGTCAAGTTAATTTGCAGCCTCTTGAAAAGATCAAGGTCAGGAATATGACTCTACTTAGTGAGAATATTAATCCGAAAATGCTTGTAAAGCTTCAACTAAGATTAGGCACAACTATTGCACGATCGCTCTCACGAAAAACATGAATAACAATGATAGTTTCCTACATCAATTTGTGCTTTGGATCTAGGTATTAATGTGATATTAATCTTGAAGATATAGTAGTCAATGTAAGATAGTTAAGATTTTTGGTATCATAATATTGGGGCCTTTTGCACGTTGATACAAAGATCAGACATTAATCTAATTGCGGTGTCTAATGTACTAATCTCTGAAATTGAGTTATTATGCAGCTAATCTGTGCCAGCTTAAGAGCTTAAGATTTTACTGTACTAATCGGATGCTGGGTGGAAAGTAAAAAGAAAAGATGGTCTTCATTTTCTGTCCAACGAAAATGACTGTGGTAAAGGTCAAATTCAACTTGCAAAGTCTTGGATATACCATTTGTTCAACTAATAGTAACTAAGCAACTTTTGGTCAATTCCACCACTGAGTGATCTTTGCTATATATGCTAGCTCCTTGGTTACTCAGATTATTCCTTTAAGGGTTGACGTTTGATTTAAATTTCCTTCACATACTTAAATCGAGCGCTAGCAATCCAACAATCAGAAGCTTCTTAATGTTTCACGCAACGGAGATGAGAATATAATCACAACTTGTTTTGCACTCAAGCCATACGAACTGTTTCACAACAAATTGCTCGCAAATGTGAAGATCAAGAGTGGGTTAGTGGTTAGGAAACGCAAGTAGCAAGAAGCGACCATTATCCCAAGCTATGGGATTCTTAATCTTAAAACATGAACAATATTCTTAATCTCATTCTCTTAATTTTCCAAATGTGTTAATTGTTATATATACGTTTCTTCAATTCTTCTCCTTCTTCTCAATGGTGTAGAAAGCAAGTATTCCCGAACATTCATTTTATTAAATTCCCCATTAGTTCAAAATCCTTTTACATTCCCATATGATTTACTAATAGAATGTAAACATCAATCCGAGAAAAGAATCATTATTAAATCGTCTAACAGTACTCTAACTCATAAAGTAATGAAATTATACAAAAGACTCATGGTGAAAGTTACAAAGACATTTTAAGACGTTTTTGGTGAATACTAGTAGTATACTACCCAAAATTCTATCGCGAAAATACCCTAATACTTGCCAATTGACCACCAAGCACGTGACGTAATTATTCTATGTCTCATTTCCTCCTTTTTTTTTATATTTTTTATTATTATTTTTATGCATTTCTGGAGCATTGCTCAATTTCTCCTTTATTCCCTTCATCTTCTACTTCAAATTTTAGCATCATCATCAACAACAACAACATGATGAGAAACACAAGGGTATACGTACTCTGTATAAATTAACTAGAACTAGCATTTGTACCCGTGAAAATCACGGGGATATTTTAAATCTGTTCTTTACCCCTTTTTTGATATAAAATAAAAGGATATGCATGATGACACACCATTTTTATTATCAGACTCTTCGCTAGCAAGCTTATTTTGACACAACTGTTTTGAGTCTTACAAATATTTTTCCTATTTACGCCTTTGAGTTCCTTTTCCTTGTCTTTTACTTCGTACTTCAGGAATGAAGTTGGAATTGACAACCCGATTCAACCAGATATCGAAAATGATTGGACTTTATTCATAAATGACCCAAATAAAACTTAAGCCGATGCATGCCATGCGCAAACTCAAACCCGGTCATTGCTCACCTTGCCCAAATCGATGGATCCTTAAATGATCCAATTAATGCAATAACTATTTTTTTTTAATAAAACATCAATTTAAGAAATTATTGTGTGATAAATTCGGAATTGTTAAAATTTTATTTATTTTTATTATTTCATAAGTGAATAACGTCTTGAATCAAGAAAGTATAACAACAATATTTACCTTAGACTAAAAGAAAAGGTAGGGGAGAAGAAGATGGCGAACATTGTGACAATAACGTTAATTCTATTATTATTATTATTAATGTGATCTTGACATAAAATTAAAGGGTATATGTTCATGACCAAGATTTTCATTTAAATGTCTAGTCCTTTTGAGTTCATGTAAGAGAAAATAGTAATGAGGTATATGGAAGACATTTCATTCAGTGCTAAAATTTAAAAGAACAAAAATAATTTTGCGAAATTATTGTATAACTTTGTCGTACTCGATTCATTATTTGTAAGATACTCTTTTAGTGTTGAGTGTATACTTTACTCATGCACACCAAATAAAACAGATGTTACATAAAGAATTGGGTTGTCAAGTGATCTTTGTATTGGTTGTTGTATGGGGTAGTACGTCTTGCACTTTTGAAAAATGTAAACCATAAAGATGAAGATCACACTATATTGTCAATAGTTTTCTAAAAATATATATGAACTAACATATTAACTTTCGTTACAATAATCCTGGTACAATATGTAGCAAAAAAAAAATCACAGTAGAATCTAACTACTAATTGGATACCAATATAGAAACAGATAATAAATTTGAGATGAATAACAGAAACTTGGATAGCATTACTATGAGAGATAAAACTAAAAGGTATCTAATACATCTCGAAATATTGATAGAAGTCATTCTATCTCTATGTCATTTCAAAAGCTCAGAATAATATATGTGAAATGTATATATTTTTCACCAAAATCAAAGGTATATATATACTATCTTGAATCATCTTTTAACCGCAAATTTGGCAAACGAAGAGCCAAAAGTCACATCGTTTAATGCCCTTAGTAATTAAAAAACTTTTCAAGTAACCTCTCATTCAAAACTTGAAATTAAAACTCATTAGTAGCTAGGAAGATGAAATGACAACGGTGATAAATTTTGGAGAATTGATTGGGTGAATATGAGCACGACACGTAAGCAAGTGAGGTGGAATTTTCATTTTGACACCTAGGCGAATGCTCTAAAAACTCGCCACGCAGATTGTGATGCTAGCTAATTAAAGTATAAGTATAGATATCATGATGGAATAAAAAAAATCCACTTTCACCATCATATGTATTCTCCAGCAATAGTCATCGGTATAACCTTGGTAATTACGACGTACGGGCATAAGTAGTGCATCCAAATCATAAAGGTGTCACACTTATATGTGTTAATTAAGTTGAATCATGTTGTCATTTTAAGTTTGTAAGATTTATTGGTGTGGTACATAAAACGTAACTACACAATAGATTGATATGGCCTTTGAAAACTAAGATTGATACGGTAGTTGATAAATTAAGGTTGATCGAAGTGTGCTCATAAACGCAATAAGTTATGAAGACGTCGCATATGAGACACATGTTAAATTACCTATATCATGGACTTCTTCATAATCTCAACTAATGCTTTTAACGTCTATAAAAATTGTAGGGGCTTAATATGGAGTACTAGCCTCCTACCCAAAGAGTTGTTTATATGACTTTGTTGTTTTGATTGACCACATTGAGAGTTATTTTCAAACATTACATGATAAGTTGCTAATAAATATCCATTCATAACTTCATAAGCTAAAAGAATAAGAGAACAAAATACATGGTCCTAGTTATTGGAGGGCCATCGTGGAAATTAAAGAAAGGATAGGAAATTCTAGGCTTGGGCAAATCAAACATGAGTCCTTTCTAAAGAAGTTGGACCTACATCATGACTCAAGATTATAGGGAGTAGATTTCTCAAAAGTCTTCTCTACAAGTACTAGTAGCATTTTACGGAGTATGTCCTAAGGTGAAGATATCATCTCTTTGACATTTCTAAGTGGTCGTTTGGTTGCATACGGAAATTCAGAATGTCATGAAGTTCCACTTCCAAAGTTGTAGAAATTCACATGAATTTCACAAAACTGTTTGGTTGCATGTAGGAATTGAATTCCCACAGGAATTGCCAATTACCAAGTAGGGGTTAGGTAAGCCAATTCCTTCATTTTGTAGGAACTGGATATCCCATGATTTCTAAATTCTCATGATTTAAGGCAACAAAACAACTCAAAATATTTTTTTTTAATGGGAATTCTGAGTTCCCATGATTTTGAGTGGCAACCAAAAGACCACTAAATGTAGACATCTTGATCACCATTCCGATTAATATGGGCATGATAATACAATACGAACTCAATGTATTTCATGGATAGTGATAACGCAAAATTAACTGATTGAACACAATCATGATTCCTTAACTTTATCTTGTCACGGTTTTAGCAAAACAATACTCCGTATGTTACAACAAGAACAATACTCTCATACGACTTAAAACTAAAAGAGCTTTCCAATCATGGATTGGATTTGCGGACACAGTCAAGTCAGAGGAATGGATTATTCATCGTGATTTTGGACATATATGGATTAGAATTGATCAAATGGCCCAGACCCAACTTTTTCCCGGGTTTGGGCAGATCAACTAGGCCCGAAAAAAACCCGCAATAATATGGGCCGGGCTTGGGCCGACCAACTAGGCCCGAAAGAAAAGCCCGGTTCGCACATCGGCCTTCTTTTTACCTTAAGCCCGGCCCGAACCCGACCCGGCCCGGCCCATGATCACCTCTAATATAGATCTATATGTGACGTTGATTTTGATATATATGGATCTATATGTTAGGTTGATTTTGATTAGTTAATTTGTTGTGGATCCATCGATTTATACAGCAATAGTCCACTTAACTACTCCCTCCATTTCATTCATTATTTACATTGGGCCAGGTTTTGTGAGGGGAACCCAGGCCCAACGTAAAGAAATGAATGAAATGGAGGGAGTAGCTTGATTGTAGAATTTCTCATTTATGGTGCTACGAGTTTTCCACCAAAATTAAGGATTTCATTTTTTTATGCATATGGATTATTCATGGTGTATTTACAATCCATGAATATACAAGAAAAAAGAACAAAATGGATGACCATACATATAAAAAATTCAATGGTGACACATACTTCTATATGAATTATAAAGTATGTGTCACGTTGAATTTTTTTATATGTATGGTTATCCATTTTGTTTCTTTTTGTTACTCCCCACATCCTCTATACCCATTTTTCTGGTTGTCTTCTACTACTACTAGTATTTACAATTTTTTCATTTGTCTTCTTATCTAGCGTAAAATTACCCGTATTCCTTACATGAGGTACTTAAATCGGAGTATATACTATGATGAGTTAATTCTTTTGATTGATTATTACTTAATTAATAATTGATTATAATATGTTTTTGTAGATACTTTTTTCATGCATGCAATAGGTTCACCTAGAGACGATTACCGCCGGCTCTCGAACTTGCACCCTTTCATATGTGTTCTCGTTGTTCTTCTCTTGCTCTCCGGCCCGTCCTTGATGCGTTTTTGTCTTTTGATCCTGAGATTAGACAAAATGATGATTTTAATTGTGAAATTTATTAAACTATGCTGACGTACAAACTGGGTGTGTAGTGGCTTGGCTTACGGGGTATTGTCAAAGCCGTAGCTCTAGTTGTACCTATACAAACTGGCAAGATGTGATTGATAACTTGCCTGATGGTTTCACCATTCACAGCTTATGGACGATCTACAAAGTAAAGATCGTTGTCGTGAGTGTAAGAATTCGACTGTTATTTAGAGGCAGAACCATTACCCTATGACATTTTTCCATTGCTAATCCAAAACGAGTCGGATCTCAAAATTTCGATAATCAAACGAGATATCGTGATGTTTGGAAGCATGAGTGGGACAAGCATGACCGAAAGTGCAATTTCTTAGCTACTTGTTAACGGCTATTGACTTGTCTGTGGAGATTGACGTTTACAACGAGATAAACGACCGTGAGCCCTTCCAGTTTGACGGGATTTTTGACGATGACTACGATAATTTCGACAACCACGGTTCGTACCGCTTAATTCCTTACATTTTTCCCCTAAAAATTAAATTAAAGTTTGTATGCAGTTGTATATTATATATGGTCACCTTATTTGTCATTGTATCTAATAATCCGATTTGTTTCTTAATTAGACGTGCCACATGTGAGTATGTATATGTGGTTAAACTAGCTTTTAACCCTATGAAATAACAGAACTCTAGAGTATGTAATGGACCAGGTTCGTATACATAGCGTCTTGTTACTTAGTATCGCACTATATAAATGGACGTAGTGTAGCGTTAAATGGTTTGTATTAAGTCAGGATCCATTTTTTCTAAATCGGATCATTTTGTTACCCGTATTTATTTGTTAGACACAAATTGATCCGTTAACCCGTATTTAAAACAAAATTAGAACAAATTTAAGGGAAATAATGATTAAAGATATAAAAAATAAAATCATCAATTTTCCTTATGCAACCATTCTACGAGAACCGTCGAACGCTTGCCACAACTCGGTCGCCCTGGTAAAGGTTGTACATATAAGTACCCGTACAAGGGGGGCGTTTTTCTTACGATAGTGCTTCGTATGACTACCACGTTTACGTGATTTTTAAAGACAAGACTGTCAAGGGTTTTTAAGTTTATAGTCTCAAATTTAATTTTTGGGAGAACATTCTTATTCGTGATGTCGATATAATAAATAATGACATATTTCAATTCCATTATACCGTGGTCGATAACTCAATGCACTGGATGAGTAGCGACACAACAAATACTGTTACGCGTTTTAACCTTAGAATTCGTGTATGTGATGAATTGTTGTTTCCTCAATAAATAGCTAATGCGGCAGGATTCAAGTGGTTGGGGGAGTTACAATGGCAGTTACATTTGATGACTAAGACCGCCCAAATATAGATATTCAACAACACTAAGCGTTGGACTCGATTGTTGAGCGTCCCGAATCACACAAATAGGTTAATACCCGTGGCATATTCGAAAGATGGAACAAATCTCCTAGCAGCACTTGATTGGTTTGCCATAGATTCAAGAACTAAGTTTGTTGTATGTGATCTACATTCTAAAACGATTTGCCATGTTCAAATCCCAGGTTTGAAGAATCTAATTGGCAAGTTTTGTAAGGCAAGAAACTGGGTTGAGTCTCTAGTACACTGAGCTAGAGACTAGTTAACTAAAAAGCGTTATGGTCGACCCAGAGACTTTTGCTTTATTACTTGTCATGCATGCACCTAACCTCATACTTAACACGCTTACGATCGGCCGCTTCCCGCACCACCTTGCCTGGTTCAAAATCAATCAATCCCGTTTGAGTCAAGGGGGACGACCCAGTCAAATCGACGCAAACGTCGCGCCCTCTATCCCAAGAATAAAGCAGCATGTCTGCTGGGCGAAGAGGTCGGCCATCAACACCAATCATACAAATGTCAACCTCATTTTCATTTGAGATCCTTGACCGATAACAGATGTCAACCAGCGTGTCACGAACATCATTATGCCAATGTTTGACGCCAACCACTCATGTACATGATACAACATGATGCCCGAATATATCACCCACAAAGACCCGCGAGCAAGCGGAGCACGGGTGATCCATGGTGAATAAAGGCACCCCTAGCAAAGCACGCAACGATACTATTCATACTCTGACCCAACCCCGAAATCGGGACCACCCTAAGCCAATCAGAACTGTGCGTACCCTGCTGAGAACCCCACAAAGCTAACTAACGCGGTGTCAGGGAATAAATAGAAGCGGCATCCCTAGCGAACCGAACAAAATACAAATCTGCCAATCTTTTCATAAGTCTGGGGGCAGTGATCTCACCAGGATTACCCAAGATATCAACCTCTAAAGTTCGATTAAAAACACCAACAACATCAGCAAACGCAGACCCCAAAGAGACGACACCAGCATGACGAAGAAGCTTAGACTGCAGGTAAGCAAACTAAAGTCGCGACGCTAAAAAGGCATAATGGACAGCATGCATCCCCAGCCGAATAAACACCAAGCCCTCCAAATGAAAAGGCAAAGTAGCGAGCCTCCACTGCCAGTCACCAAAACCCGGACCAGAAGCAACAACGATACGCTCTAAGGAAGAGCGTAGGGCCGCATCAAAAGTTAGCTGGGCCGGCTCAAAAATGCGCGGCGCACAAGTTCGCGGGGCGAAATATAACTCGCTCTGAAGTATTCAGCTACTATTTCAGTTAGTTTTACCAAACATAACCTATATAATAGCTTCTTAGCTAGCCCCCATATCTAAAGTCTATTTTACTGATTATCGTAATCAGTGGAGTACTTAATTACCCAACCTTATAAACTTCAAATTTACCACCATCCCGCACACAATATACTCACCATTCACCAACATTAATATTCTATCATCATTCTATGAAACGTTCCAAGTAGTAATGAGAATGAATAAAGATCAATCATCAATATATACAGAGCTAAAACAAGTATCAAAATATCAGCTGACGTGAATATATCTACCCTACTATAGTATTCCACCAGATGACGAGTTTCTTGTATCGACACAAGATTGAATCAAACATGGCTTTTCATACAATTAATTAACAAATCATTTGTTTCAAATCAGCCCAAAAAGAAAATAAATTAAAAAGCTCTATAATTTTATAGATCCTTAATTACTACTAACTTTCTTTTCCCTTTTGATAGGACTACACCTTATCAATTGGGTGAGAAGTGAACCAAAGAATAAAACCACATAGAAATAAAAATACTGGAATAAGATGAATAGCACTTTCTGCAGGCAACTTCCTAGGCATACCACTTTGTTTCTTGTTGACTTCAGAAGATGCACCATAAACTGGCAATTGATCCTCCTCATTTGACCCTCTTAGCCCCGGCAATGTCTTTGAAGCCGGCGTCATGTTCACTAAGAACTCGTCTGAAAATCGAGTAGCACTAGCGGACCTGTACATCGCGTACAAGATAACACCCCACGACAACAAACAATCGCTCTAACACGAAAATGGGAAGTATGCAAAGGAATGCAGGGGAGATGATAGAAACGTTATGTTCAACTTATATAAGGAAAATTGGGTGCTTTTGAGGACTAGTCTAAGGAAGTTAGCACCTTTGCTTTCAATAATGATATGGAAACGAGCCAGATTTTCAGGATTTGACCTTGATTTTAAAGTGTGAGTATGAACAAGTTGATTACTTAATCATTGAAAAACACAGCTTAACTTACAAGTTCTTCTAAATTAATTATTAAGATATAGCACTATGCATGTGAAATAGGTACAAAATCATGTTAATAATGTGGAATCAACCACTTTCTAATATAAAGATTTCATTTTTGGGCAAGGTGCATGCAAGTCGGTCCACGACGGTAGACAAACCAAATTATAATACCTTAATGTTGGCATACGTTTACGTCATAAACTATTCGGCGAAGACATGACCGGAAGAAACATTTCTCGTGTTATTTCACATTCTTTACACTTAATTTGAATATTAAATGTAGGTATCTTGCTGTCCATGCATTTTAGGGTGGAATTACACCAGACCGCAAATGTTTTTTTTCTTCTCCACATGGGTCTCGTACTCTGGCCAAACTGCAAAAAAAAGGTGGCTCTGTTGGATTATGGCTGAGTTACTCGGAGTCGGAGTTAATGTTTGGGTACATGTGGTCTAGCCGAAACCTAGTAAGGTGGCTTATTGCACAATGGCGTACTATGAATCCATGATATACGATAAATCGATAAGCAATAACTAGCCCATACGCCGAGTGTTCCGTGCTTTCATGAACACGGCCTCCTGTTAGGAGATAGATGCTGCCTCTGAGCGTATAGCCACTGATACCCAAGGGGCAAGCTTACCTTTCCAAAGGCGCTGAGTATGATCGTCATGGGTGTTTGTTACCCAGATATTACTGGTTTACAGAGCAATGCAATTTAACTCTAACATACTGAGTTTTGGTGACAAAGATTTTCAGAACAATAGGTGCGTTGTGGTAACAAAACTTTGTCATATAAGAAGAAAACAAGTTCACAAAACCGAAGGAAGAAACATCTCGTTACATGATTCTGAGGAGTGCTACTACAAAACTACTTCATATCTGTCCCCTCCCTCGGTTCATCCCATACGATCAGATAATCAAGTCCCACGACGTTCTTGCAGGAAGATTTGGGGGGGGGGGGAAGGGGGGAGGGGTTACTCCTAATTATAAAATTAGAGCAATTTGTACTTAACTTTCTCATTTTTGCTCCCTCTGAGAGGGGTTGGATATGCAACGAGTTTGCAACCACATGGATTCGCCTCTGGTGACCTCAACCGTTGCCCTCTTCACTCTATGTAAAACTTCTTATTGAATGGCTGGTGTGATTTGCCAGAAGACTGTTTGATCTCGCACCCAAACTCGACCTCTAACAGCCTGTGATTTTCTTTAGAACGATCCATCACAAAGGAAGCGTTTATAGTGTCTGCTTTATCCATTTTTATGGGATAATCCAAAAGGAATACCTGCAATCAACAAAAAGGATGGTTACACAATAGTAGAAAGTAATTATTTAATATCAAACAGGCTCCTTTAATTGCATAATAGCTGAGATGTTCATCACCCTGACCATTATACATGCCTGGTTATAGCTTCAGATGTGTAAACAATCCTCTGAATTTCTAATTTAGAATCTATTGGTAAAATTCCTCTCACGGTCAAAGAATCCAGCAATACAGCCACAAACATACGAGTATACAAATAAAAAGATGAGATTTTCCTGATTAGATACTTGAGCTGCACAGTGTCTAGATATGCCTAAATTTTCAACTGAACAGGAAAACGGAACAAAACTCAAAAGATTAGGCAACTCCATTGCGTTGCTGTACTTACTTGCTGACCCCAATGAGTACCATTTTGAATGCTAGGTGCAGTTGTCAGCTCTACTTCACTTTTAGCTGGGTTTTCACTTCTTCCCTGAAATGCAGATAGAAAGGCATAAGATTGATAAATAACCAAGGTCCTAGTTTAGGAGCACGGATAATATCATAAGTGTGGACTCACTCGGAACTGAACATCAAACCAGCCTCCAAATCCACAGAACCGTGTATCTTCTTCGGTGATTGTTGAGGAAAACTTTGCTTTGAGACTAAGGATATCTGCCACTGTAACAGTTAAACAGTCCATATCCTCAACAATAGCAGGTGTCCCAATTACTTGTTCAGGATGAAGATTGTTCCACAATGAAGTCTGAAAAAAAAAAAGGAAAAGAAAACTCTTCATAAGTATAACGTGGTTTTACTACACAAACACTTTTTGCTGAAGGAAAGGAAACATGGTTCACGGGCATTAAATGTTAGCCGCAAACATTGAAATGGAGAGCACTACATAGTGGATATCAAGATGACTATAAGAATTAAGAAATACTACAACTGGAAATGTGGTGCTAGCCTAAAAACAGAGAGAAAAGTAAAACCTTAAATGATATGCGGCATATCATATGACGGACTAGTGTCACACCTCGAAACAGAGAGCTAACATGTTTGCATACAGAAGCGTTGCATGTCCTTTTAACTGTGATGTAACAGAATATATTCCTCGTGAGTCGTGATTACACTCACACGTGCAGGCAAGTACATGAAAATCCCCCCCCCCCCTCACCCTCTATTTCTCTCTCACAGACACACACACACACACACACATACGCACACACACAAACAGATGTACGCAAGCTAAAATAAAAGTATCATATTACTTGATTTCATTAGGCCAAAACATTCAGCTACATCATTTTGAGTATTGTTCACAGAAGGAGGTTCTGTCACACACCTGTAGGTAGTACTTTTTCTGCTCTGCAATAAAGGGCTCAGTAAGAACACCCATATCCACACCATAAGAAGTTTTGGTGTCATGAACAAAAGCAGACCAATCATCCATAGCCCCTTCGTAGTGATCCATTTTCTGATCCACCACACGAGACCTTATAGGAGCCACCCACATGCGTGCATGACTTGGATACCTGCAACACCAAACACAAACTTTTAGTGCATGCTTGGTAGGGATCACCATTACAAAGTTTAAGGGTTTCCTAGTTAGTGAGAAACTCTTTGAGGGGACATACATGACTCCTGTTGGCTTCAGCCACCGGTCCCGAGCACAGATGACAGAATCAAACATAGATTCACGCAGAAGGAAGTACCCCATCCACTCTGATATGATTACATCAACTACACAAGAGGGAAGTTAATCAGATCATTATTTGTAGCTAAAATATCAAGGATCAGTACATGTTTATAAAAACAGCAGAGGGAGAAGAGAAGAAAAACCTTTCTCAGGAAGAGAGACATCTTCAATCGAGCCCTCAATGACTTCTACGATTGCCTCAAGGCCATTAGCTTTAACAAGATGCCGAGCATGTTCAGACATCTTTGTAGCTTCCACTGCATAGACCTTCTTCGCACCAGCTTGACCAGCCCATATTGCAAGAATACCACTTCCGGTTCCCACATCCAATACAGTCTTTTTCCACACAACAAAGAACATATTTCAGCACCACAATCAAGTTTAAATAAACATTACAATGACCATACTCAAACTAATACAGGTACATGAGGAAAGTTTTTATCCGAACAAGGACTGAAATCATAGAAACATAAACCAGTAGTAATTCCTACAGCCAGAAAAACTAGATACTCAGGGCCTCAGATACACACCCAAAACATCGCTGATACATAAGAGGCCACTATCAACATAATGTTGGTGTCGCATTCCAACGATACATTTGCTTAAAGCTCTAATAACATAGGACTTTTCCATTCTACCTCCAACGAAGCCGACACATGATGAAACTACAACAGCAGCGGCTTAGAAACCATCCACAAAAAAAAAAAAAAAAAAAAACGTATGCAAGCAATAAAAGCACCAGCAGAGTGGGGGTTCTAATTATAAATTTCTGAAGTTGGCTCACACACAAACAATCAATTGATCTCCTTATCCAGTTAGGCCCCAAAGCATATCAAAAGGAATTTGAATACTGTTTGCCCATGCCCATCCTTCATCAAACACAAATTCAGTCCCCACTCACGACCACACATCGACACAGGAACATACTTCTCAAGCAAGCAGAAACAGAGCATGTCCCTTTGCAAACATCACATCTGAATGTCTTCTTTTACTTATTAGTTCACGAAGGACACAATGACTAATCATATTGGTTTCATATTTTATAAAAAAGAAAAGGACACGATGACTAATCGAATCAGATGTTTGAACTTTGATCTACAGTGGCGGCAAATCCCGTAAACAACTGTTCCAACTAATCTGACTGGCAATGGCCCAAAGCCATAAACTTCTTGTTAACTGATTCAAGACCCACTTTTTTCATCCTAATGCCGAAACAGATGTTGTTTGAGCTTTGAACCACAGTGGCGGCAAAATCCCATCAACAATTGTACCAACTAATCTGATTGGCATTGGCCCAAAGCCATAAACTTCACTTTACTGATTAAAGACACACTTTTATCATCCTAATTGGATCATGGTGGCTGTATATTAGCTAGTGACGCAAAATTACGAGCCAAACACTATTAACGTAAGCTCAAAGACCAAAACTTGTTCTTATCTGCACTTCACAACAGCTCAAGAAAAGGCCAACAAATGTACTAGCAACTTAGCAAGGGCAGTTGTGAGACAAATTCGAAGTTCTACCAACTAGACTAGCTGACATAGTGACATTTGTCTAAGGACGAAAACTTTATTACCTAGCCATGAAAATGGTGCGATTCAGCTAGCTTACAATTCAAAACACAAACTTTTTTCTTATTAGTCAATTCAAAACAACCCACAAACTGGACAATTAAGTTTACGAACTAAGCTGGTTGAATCTCTGCAAAGACAAAAACTAAACACCAAGCACTCTTAACAGAAGTTCAAAGATACAAACTTCTGCTTACAGAAAGTTCACTATAACTCAAGAAGGCCAATTAAGGTACCTAGCAAAGGCAACTTGGGCAACAATATCAAAGTTCTGCCAAGTAAACTAGCTGACATTTGTCCTAAAGACGAAAACTTTGTTACCTAGCCATGTAAATAGTGTGGTTCAGCTAGCTTACAATACAAAACACATGCCTTCTTCTAATTAGTCAATTCAAAACAACCCCGAAACAGGACAATTAAGTTTACGAGCTAAGCTAATTGACATTCGCATAACCAAACAAAACCCGAAACTTAGAACACCATACAATGGAAACAGGTGTTTATTATTCAGCAGACATACAATTCAAACCCACAAACTCTTCCTCATTAGTCAATTCACCAAAACCTACAAAACAAGGGGGCCAATTAACTTTACGAGCTAAGCTAGCTGACATTCGCATAACAAAACAAAGCCGAAAACTCCGAATACCATGCAATGGAAGTGGGTATTAGTTCAATACACATAGTACAATCACACACACAAACTTTTTCTAATTAATCAATTCACACAAAACCCACAAAACAAAAAAAGGCGAATTAACTTTACGACATTCACATATAGCGAAACCGAAAGCGGGCAAATAAACATTAAATTTACCTTGCCAATGAAATGATGCTTGTTCTGGAAGATAGAGTTGAAGTAAGCATCCATCCTAACACGGTCGGAGAGCATTTCTTTCTGGTGGTACAAGAAGGCGTATGTGCAAAAGTAATTTGCAAAGTCTACACCTTTATCCACCGGCCGACCACCGGGTGCGCCGCCGTTTGCGGCTGAGCTCCCCATTTCTCTCTCCATCTTTTCTTTCTTCTGCTTTACTCTTCTTCTTCTTAGTCAGGGGAGAGGAGAGGAAGAGAGAGGAAGGAAGAGAGAAGAGAGAAGAGAGAAGAGAGAGGAGAGAGGGAGAATTGGGGGTTTAGGGCAAAAAGGGTTTTTATACTCTACTCTCCATAAAAATTTGATTTTTCAGGTGGGACCCCTGTGATTTTATTTTTGGTTTTTTTTTTCCTACTAATTAAATAAAATAAAATTAGTGAGAAATAGAGAATGGCCTAGTGACATGGGCTTATATACCTATCACTCTATCAGCCTATGTTATGAGTCAAATGACTTAAAAACAAAGCTCGGTGTTCCGTTTGGGTGAGTACTGAGCTTAAGTCGATTTTCGTGATCTAATTTGATTAGATTTGAATTCTAACATATAATATAATAATATAACGTAAAAGTCCTATGTTAGAATAGATTTATTGAATGTTTGAGTTGATTAGAATACAATGAATTCGACATGAATTAAACCAATGGCTAGAACAGATTTATTGAAAGTTTTGAGATTTGATTCAATAATCTAAACTAAATTCAAGTGATCAGGACTGGTATATTATGAATTCGATGTTGATTAATTAGGTCGAAAGTCGAATCATGGGGTCTTTATAGCATAATAATACCACCACGTGAGTCAAATGCAACAAAACAAATTCAGGTATACATATTGCTGACGTAAGTGAAGAATGAAGATGATGCTACTATTATCAACCACTATAATTCCTTCTGTTTTTCGATCGAATGTCTCCCTTTTTGCAAACACATAAATTACCATTGTCGTCTAGTTAGCTACGTCCTATAGGAGTAGGAATGTATACCTAAGTAATTCGAGGTACGTACTTAGTAACGATAGAAACATAATATAACTATGGTACGTTGAGACGGTTTAATTTACACGAACTATATTATGAAGTCAATGAATCCTTTTAGTTTAGCTAGTTATTATGGTGTAACATAGACTTTGAACTAGTGGAAGTCCTTGCATGATGATTGATGACGTACGTGAAACGTGTTCTATACATTCGGACTCAACAACCATGACGACGACAGAAATTTTGTTTATACATTCTTGCATTTGATCAATCAATGACAACACCTTATGATCAGAACAAAATAAAGAATCAGGATAATTATATATCTTTGGACTTTTTCTATAACATTATTTGATGATCAAACAAAATAATTAATCAAACAGAATAAAGTACTTGTTTAATCATTGATGACAACATTAGCTACTAGTGTCTTCATCATGAATCGCGCCTCAACTTTTGTTAAGGTAGCGTACACGAAGAAGTACCGGTCGATGTCTATAAGTCGAGTGAGGTTTTATCGTAAAACGTTACTAGGCTGTTCATGGACGAGACTAAACTTAGGCTGGTAACAGTTTCACTGCTTACAGTTGTGCTCACCTTGGTTGTTGTCGCCTTGATCTACATTAAATTATCATGGATACTTTTCGTCATTCTCGGTGTTGCTGTGGTGGCAACCGTGGCCGTCTCAGCGTGGTTTTCTGTTCGATTCCTAGAGTGGTCAAACAACAATCGAACCTCAGGATCAGTTAAGAGAGGAGCAAGGGTTTTAACAAAGTTCTGTTATGAAGATGTTGTACAGGCAACAGACAATTTCAGCAGGATTGTCGGACAAGGAGGGTCAGGAAGTGTCTTCAGAGGGAAGCTAAGTGACGGGACTAGCGTTGCTGTGAAGCGACTGGATGGCGCCCTGGAGCGCAGGGAGAGAGTTTTTCGAGCTGAACTGGCTGCTATAGGCTGTGTGCAACACGCCAATCTTGTGCAACTGTATGGACACTGTATTGTCCCAAAAGGGCCTCGCTTTCTTGTCTACGAGTATGTCCGAAATGGCTCCTTAGATCGTTGGATTTTCCCTAAAAATAGCGGTGTGGATCAGCCAAGTGGTTGCTTATCTTGGAAGTTGAGGTACAAGGTTGCTATTGATGTGGCTAGGGGTCTGTATTACCTACATAATAATTTCGAGTCGAGAATTTTACACCTTGATGTGAAACCTGAGAATATACTCCTGGATGAGAATTTTGTAGGGATTGTGTCTGATTTCGGCCTAGCAAAGTTGATGGGAAAAGAAGAGAATATGGTTGTCACGAGAATTCGAGGCACTAGAGAGTACTTGGCCCCTGAGTGGATCTTAGACAATGGAGTTTCTGCTAAATCTGATGTATATAGCTATGGACTGGTGCTACTTGAGATGATTGGAGGCAGGAGAAACACCCAATTTTCGC
This sequence comes from Spergularia azorica, assembly GCA_038382645.1. Lineage (NCBI taxonomy): Eukaryota > Viridiplantae > Streptophyta > Magnoliopsida > Caryophyllales > Caryophyllaceae > Spergularia > Spergularia azorica. The sequence continues at coordinate 19,925 of JBBYHQ010294089.1, forward strand.
CTGTTACTTATGAACAGGGAATTTCCGGAAATTCCAGTAAGTCTGATATGATGATATGTTGTGATGACTATTTTCCTAAGATTGTTTATGAGAAAATGAAGGCAGGAAAACTTATGGAAGTTGTTGATAAACGGCTTCTAGAACAAGGAACTGTTGATGAAATTGAGGTCCGAAGATTGGTTTATGTCGCGCTATGGTGCACTCAGGAGAAGACCATCCTTAGGCCTAATATCGGTCAGGTGGTTAATATGCTTGAGGGTCGTTTGCCTGTGTATGAGCCCCCTGAAACCAAAATGTTTCTCCTTGATCTTTTCTTATACAACAAAGAGAAAGAGCAGGGGGATAATGGTTTTAAAGCTACTTTACTGCAGATTTCGCAATGTGGTTCAGCCTCAGCAGCTACAACTTCAAATAACCAACATGTGAGCCTGACAATTCTGTGACTCGAAAATTGGTTATAGTTTGTAATCTTTGTACATATAGATTTGATTTTTTTTCTTTTATAGAGAAATTTCTGAATCAATTCTTCTTCTCTGTACCAAATACTAGGGTGGATCATCAGTGTTTGGCCTTAATTCGAGTACTGACTAAGCATTTGCACTTGTTTCTGTAATTTAATGCTATATATATGCACTTGATTGCCACTGGAATTTGTTTATGCAATTTATCTTCTATGTTACCCTATGTTTGAAATTCGATCCCCTCTACGACTCCACGAGGTGTGGAGTGGGAGACTCTTTGGAGACATTGAGGTAGAAAATCTATATATGAGATCTCCAACATACCAATAATGCAATCTTGATTGGATGACTTGAGAAAGTGTTCTGTTCTTTGCAAAGACAACCTTCCATGATATATTCTTGTTGTGTTAAGGTATAAATGTATAATAGAAAAATAGGTTGATTGATTCTAGGATGAGTCAGATCTAACACATTCCTCACTTACCATTTCATGTCTTGCACTACGTACCAATCACATGTATTTCCTAATAGATAAGTTTCGAGTTCCTTCCTTTCCGTTGTACTGACCTTTGCGCCTTATCCTGAAAAGCCGAAATTTCATGTCTTGCACTAAGTGAATAATGACTTGGTCATCTGTCCAGTACTTCCCGGACAAGTTGTGATATATACAATAGAGGAAAATTGAACGTGGGATTTAGTCTTCTGCTAGAAAGACTGGATCAAATAGATGTTGAGAAAGTATCAGATCCTTGACTTAAACAAACAAGAATCTCAGATTTTTAGTTTATTGTTGTCATGCTAGCTGTAAGAGTAAGATGTAGCCCACAATTTGTCTTAAAACAAACAAATATGAGGAAAGATGAAGGAAGTTTACTTTGATTTCATCCTCAGAAAATACAGCTTACACCGCTTTTTTCGAGGTTTTAAGCAAGATGGATGATAAGAGATCTAAGATACTTGCACTTATATTGGTGGTGACTCTAATAATTTTGATAACTGTTGCTTCTCTTTATCTTGGGCCAACCTTGGAGTTCTTCTGTGTGTTTGGGGCTTCTATTACTGTGATCTTTGCAATCTT
>JBBYHQ010294097.1:4934-21462 GCA_038382645.1 Spergularia azorica
TTGACTAACGGCATTGCACTTGTAACATTGACTAACGGCATTGCACTTGTAAGCGTATTGAGACGAACTTTTGGCATTGCACTTGTAACATTGACTAACGGCATTGCACTTGTAACATTGACTAACGGCATTGCACTTGTAACATTGACTAACGGCATTGCACTTGTAAGCGTATTGAGACGAACTTTTGGCATGATCGTTAATCTTTGACTAGAATATTTAAGAGTAGGAATACTTTTGATTAGATATCTATAATCCAAGAAAACAGACGATGTATTACACACGTAGAGATCTTTCATTGATGTCACTACACTTTGGGATTTAGTAGTTATACTACGCAAGGTAAAGGAGGTTATTAAGGCACTATGACAAGACTCAAGAGAAACGAAATGTAAGAGCACCATGTGAATACGTGATGGGCGCCAATGTTGCAATAATACCTGGATTGCTCATCGGTCGCTTTCCCCCAAAATCTCAACAAATCCTTATGTTAGTGTATAACAAAAATTCAGATAATATATCAAGTGATTAGATCGTATGAAGATCTCTTGAGTATTAATGAGATTACATATGGTGTTGAAGAAGACCATATAGAAAAAAGAATCCGTGTAAAATACTGGATCGACATGGAAAGACACTTGAGTCGACTTGACCGAGCACATAATGTCTGATACAAGAATAAGTATGCACATATATGATATACCATCAAACACAAGCTTATACTACATAAGAGTAAGACAATCACTCTTTCATATCTCAATGCTCAATTATACACATCATTGCTCGTCAAAATAGTGCTCATAAACTACCTATATCGCAGAGGTACAATTGAACTTTCCACAAAGATCAAACCCACAATTACAAATCTAGATTCACGACAACTCTCCAGTTTTTACAACTTCGGCTGTGTCACCACTTCAGAACAGTACTCCCCTTTATGTGAACTAAAACAGAGCAATCTCAAGTCACACAGGACCACTGCACATACAAGCAGGGATGGTGGTCAGGTAATTCACCAGAGGCCACATTATCGAAATCAATTCAGTTTAGCCAAGCAGCAGAACAGTAATTGGTAAAAATTTCCAACTACCTAGAGGGACATCGAAAATAGACCTCCAATAACTCCTGAGAATGACTTTATAGCAGGTATCTGCCTCAGAAAATTATGAATATCCCGAGTATACTGATAATAATAATAATAATAACATATACTCGCCTCATGGAGCAGGCTTCAGCTAAGAAGCCAATGCTCAGCACATCATATATCCCAGCATTCGGAAAGCATCAGAAAGTACATAGGTTAACCATGACCACTGCAGAAAATATAATTTGCAAGATTGACTCACAGTGACGTAGGCGACGACCAGAACTCATCATTTCCATGGTGAAGCTCACACCGTATCTACATTCATTCCAGATATGGCATACCATTGCATACAAAAGTTACTCTCTCCATCCCACTATGTTTGTCCTTGTTCTGCTACTTGGAGTCTGAATTTACAATTTTTGTGCCATTGACATACGTTAGCAGTCAATGAATTGTATTTTACACTGAGTATCCTGACAGATCGTCTCATCATAATAATCAACTTCGTCAATTATACAAAGAATAATGAAGACAAGTTAATCATCCAACAAACATGAAGCCATCATCCTACCAGAAGAATCATATGGCAATCAAATGCAGCAAAGAGGCCAACACAGATAAGCTAAACAGAAAAAAGAGCAAGGATCAAGTCAATGAATTGAGTTGAAGGAAAATGCTCCTCAGGAGCAAGGATGACACGAGGGGGCACACGTAACAACTTAAAGCAGCGATATAGAACAGTCAGCAATGGATTGTTTAATTCAAAAAGCATAATGGCATTTAGAACATGAAGAAAATCAAACCACAGAATCCACAAGTGGTACCAGATATCTATGCACGAATTGCCTGTGTTCTTAATTATCACAATAATACTAACTTGTCTTGGCAGGGTCCTCTTAGACATTCACAAAGCCAGTAAACATGTCAGACACCAGTAGCAGCAAGAGAGTCCAAAGTCAAAATCACGTCAAATTTCATGATCCTACCCCAACAATAGTAATCGTAAAGCACCTTCTGAACCCCAGAACATGTAGATAGAAAATCTAGTATCTTGAGTCTTGACATTATGCAAGTCATTTTCATAAAGTGGACTCATATGAACTAGTTGAATTCATATTCTTTAACATAGCTGTGGCTAAGTTAGATAATCCCTGGAAGTAAGAGGGTTAACGAGCAAATGCCTCTTCCCACTCAATTATAAAAAATGACTATCTCAAGTGCAGAAAATCACAGACAGAGATCATCCAGATGTACCATTTCATCTTACAAACATCTTAGGGGAACTCCAAAGCTAATTTACTACTCTATTGGAGATACAGACTTAAACGCTCCATAGAGCAAGCTACATAGTCCAAAGGCACATCAGCAAATAGCAAACCACACCAAGTAAAGAAAACACTTGGATGGAAGTAGCAGTCACAACAAAAAGCAAATGTTCAGAACCCTGCGAAGTAAAAAAAAAAATCGGTTCATCAACTCATCAGCATTCACTCGCAAATGCCCAAACCACCCAAGACAAAAAAAATCTAATCTAATACTATATATTAAAACCTGAAACCAAGTCTTTTCCAGGAGGACACTTGGCATTCATTAATTGGATAGAACATAAAAATAGCATTAAATACAATTATCGGTTACGATATGGTAATAAATTATCATAACGTAGTATAATATTAGCTAATTTATGGAAAATAATTATTATGGTAATTTATTAGAACAAAGATAAGACAACGTTTTTCTTATAAAACAAGTATAAACAATATAAATATATAGCGCGGGCGTGGCACGGGCATGCAAACTAGGAGGACACTTGGCATTCATTAATTGGATAAAACATAAAAATAGCATTAAATACAATTATCGGTAAGAATATGATAATAAATTATCATAACTTTAGCTAATTTATGGAAAATAACCATTATGGTAATTTATTAGAACAAAGATAACCCAACATTTTTCTTATAAAACGAGTATAAACAATATAAATACCTAGCACGGGCATGCAAACTAGTTATTAATGAAAATGCAAATCCTGATTCCCCGTTAATGCAAGCCAGGAACCAATATAATCCAAGCACTCAAAGCTTCAAGGAGCTAAACCTTACCCAACTGCACAAGTTACAAAAGGAATCGCAACAATAATCAGTAGACCTAAAGTTCCCAACATCCAACAAATATCATCAAAATGGAAAACATCTTTTGAACGCCCAAAAACCACAAAAATCATAGAAGGATACACAAAATCACAAGCAAAATTGCGAAGATTTCAGAAAACTTAATGACAAGCAAGCTTGAAGTGTGCACCAATAAATCAAGGTTAAAATGTATATCAAAGATCGAAACCCCTCTTTGCATTAGGAGACTCGACACCTTGTTGGCTCATGCCATGATAATATACAGTCCCCAACCACAAAAACCCATCAATCTTTAGTGTTTAGGATCAGGCTTTAATTACAAGAACCCAACACAATTTTCACATACTACTTTCAAGCACCAAATTGTTCTACCCATAAAGTAATATATATATGAACTTATATAATATCCAGTTATCCACATGGAAAAACAGAAGAAAATAAAATTCTGATAAGGAATTACTAAAAAAGAAAAGAAATATTCAATACCTTCATCATTGTGGTTGCTCTTAATGTCAGTCTCCATTGGATTAGGAGTTACAGTAACCTTGCTTGAGTTATGAGAAGGGTAGCCATCGAGACTCTGATCAAAGGCATGAGGGAAAGAGAAGCAGGAAAGAGAAAGAGTATAGGTTATTCCATTTCTTTTTTCTTATTCTCTTTCTTTTCTTTTTTTTTTTGAGGAAACAGATGCATTCCATTTTAGCATATATGACAAGGAACCTGATTTATCATTGCACACTCATTCATGAACCATGAGTTGATGCTGAAAAACGAACTTAATTTGTTGATCAGACTAATCTAGACAAGTTCCAATGAAACAGAGAAAACTTAATGCCTTATCCCGCTCCATCTGCAACCCCCCCACCCCCCTCCAAGCTCCTCCCTCATCTTCAAACCCCAGCATCAAATTTTGCCTTCCCCTGCCTCGTCTCAAGTCTCAACAGTTGAATCACCACAGACCTCTCATTTACATAACAAATTTTCATTTAACCAACATTATTGTACAAGTCAATGCATCATAATCTATTTCTGGTAATTGGCCCCTCTAAGAACCCCCCCCCCAACCCCACGTGCGCCTCAAGGACTACAATCTGAAACCATCATATCTATAATAAAATGTGCCTTTTCAGCATGAACTGTTTATATTGTATCCATTGAGTTTGAACACATGAAATCACAAGAAGACAACATTATTGATTGAACAGATAAACCCAGATTCCATCACAGCATATATGAAAGCTCCACAGATGGTTATGTCGTAAAGCTAAACTACTTTGTTTATGAGACTTCTTCTAGAAATGAAATACATTGGAGAACAAGGTACAAGTCTACAATCAAATTGGACGATTAACGATCCTGCTATATAGAGCACCATATTGCACACTATCATTCAAATAGGCTAAAAAAATCGGCAAGAAATATACACATGGAGCATATTTCACATAATTTACACAAACTATATCTTGCCATAAGGTATGAAATACATACAACACAAATGCTGGGCACTGAATCACCACTGATGCCACTTGAATCACACCTGTGGGAACAAAGGATCACACCAAACACGGCGAGCCCAAAAATCAGTGCGCCTGCAAACATAGTCTGAAGCCAAACAGGTGACTTTTCACCTGGTAAGCCACTCCCATTATCACCTGAGCCCCTCCATCAATCCCTCCAACTCTCGTCTCCCAAACCGCCTCCCGTTGAAACTAGCATCCCTACACCTTGCAGCAAAGTAAAAAATCAACCACGCCACCATAAAAAACACCTCAATAAACGACTGCAACAAAATCGCCAACGAAGTCCCACACACCCTCGCCAACACCCACCTCGTAAACGCCCCACACATAATCAACTCCAAACACTTCAACTGAATACTCTGGTGTATCATAGTCGCCAACATGTAACATCCTTCTTTCACAATCTCCCTCCCACCCCGCCTCGTGTTCACAATCGTAACCCATGAATCCACAGCAAGAACAAACGAAACAACGGTATCAATCAAGAACCAAGTAAACAAAAACCCGGAAATCTCCTTATCGTAACCAGGCAACCAAGGGGAAGCAACCGAAAACGGCATTAGCTTCAACCTCAAGAATAGCTTAAAAAACGAGTACTGATCATGCACTTCGTTGAAAAACCATAATCCTAGAATCTGCGTGACCGCATCCCGGACCGCCCACCTCATCAAGATAAACCCGGATAATCTCTTAACCCCCAAACTCGACCCGAACCACAAACTCCGCGAAAACGAGCTGTACCGCCCTAATACATCGTTAACCACCGCGACAAAAACAATGCCTAACGCCCACGAATACGTGATCACAAACCCTAGAATCACCCACCCGTACGCGGCGGAGAGAATACTGATCAAGAAAAACAACGCGGCCGCGTCTCGCCGCCCTAGCTCCAACCCTGCCATAACAAACTTCAAATCCACCACCTCCTCGCGATCCTTATCATCACCACCGCCACCACCGCCGCCGAAGTAGCTACTCACCTCCGCCGTACCGTTCCCGCCGTCGATGCGATCGAAGAAGCCGTTGGTAAATCCGAAGGATACGCCGCCGGTACGGACGACGCCGGGGAAGAGATGCGCGACGTGGAGGAAGGTGGCGTTCGGCGGCGGAGAGCGCGGTCCGAAGAGAGAGCGCTCGTTGTCGTCGTCGGAAGAGAAAAAATCGTCATCTAGGGTTCCGACGCGGGTGAGATGGAGGAAAGGACGGTGGCGATTCCGGCGGGGAGGAGAGAGAAAGGAGGAGTGCGGTTGTTGTTGGAGGGATTTCGCGGCGGTGGTGGTGAGGTCGAGGCGAGAGAGGAGCGATTTGAGAGAAGGGTCGCGGTCGATGAAAGAGGTGACGAAAACGGTGCCGTTTTCGACTAAAGTGCGGAAAGAGAAGAGGAGGAGGGTGAGGCAGAGGGTGGTAGGGAGGAGAGAGAAGGTGGTTTCCGCCGCGTGACGGAGGATACCGGTGGTAGTACGGTGGTTATACGGCGGCGGATCTTCACTGTTTGTGTTGCTGCTGCTCATAATTTTTTTAATATTAATTAATTATATCGCCAGCTGAGAAATGAGATGTTGGTATTTTAATTTGTTTAATTAATTAAAAAGGAAATGAATTGGGATTGAAATGGGGTAAAATTGGAATTGTGAGAATGGAGATGATTGGGAGGAGAGAGAGAGAAAGAGGAAAAGGAATGTGATTCAACAGATCATTCGATGCGTTGGTCGTTGGCTTTTGGAGCGTGTGACTTAATCAACCCGACTCGTTCGAGGCTTTGGGTTCGTCTTGGTTCGTGCTCGTATTGAAAGAGCCTGGGTCGAGGTTGGAGTTATGGCCGAATTGTGGAGCTTGGTCAAATGTGAGACGAGTCGAAAGTTGTTGTTTACGTGGGTAGGGTAATTGGGAACTAGAGTTAGCTTGGAAATCCTAAATGTGAAATGGAGGATTATGAGAAAAGTGGTCTGGTGTGAAATTGTTTATTTCCTTTGTTTATCATTTGTTGAGTTATATGATATGTGTCATTTGTTGATGTTGATCAAGACGCACAAACATCGATGTGTACGGGATCATTTTTGTTGGTTCGTGGGGGGATGTGTCAATAAGAGGTGTTGAGGGGTTTTGGATCGTTATCATCTTTGGTTGTATTGCCATTGTATCATTAAAATTTCCTTTTTCTTTAAAAAAAAAAAAAAAAAAAAAAAAAAAAACAAATTATTAAAACTTTGACAATCAACTCCAATTAGCAAGAATCGGATTTCAAGCTTTAATTTCAATATTGGATTTTAAGCTTTACCCTTAATATGGAGGTGTACTATAAACAAATTATCTTATGGTTTTACACATTATAAAGTTCAAAACAAGTTGAAATTTCGAAACGAAGTGGATATTACTGTAATACCCCAAATTTCAGAGAAAGTTTCTAAGAGATTAAGAGCTCATATGATGTGTTTAAAAGGATTGATAGTGCTACTCATACCAACAAAGTCGACTTTTCTTTTAGGAAGCCCATGTGATAAGAACTCCACAGTTAAGTGTGCTTGACTGGGAGCAATTTCAGGATGGGTGACCTCCTGGGAAGTTTCCCAGGGTGTGCATGAGTGAGGTCAAAATGCGCCGGAAGGACCCGTGTTGGTCTGTGAGGTCAGCCCACAGCGTGGCGAGCTGCCATAGGTGACTACTTTCGGCTCAGTCGATGAGTCGGGGTGTTACAATTACACACATGTCATTAGGTGAAATGAAAAATGGGACAAAGAAACTTACCCTAAGAAGTAAAAATGGATGAAATTGATGGGACGACTCTAGTCTTAGACTTTTGAGCTACAACCGTATCGGTGTCGTGTATTCATTGCAAAAAATCATACGGCACGATTATTACCACTCATGATATATTATCTCGAAGGAAATTTGGGTTGGTGGAAGTGCAAGATTATGCCTAATGAGTGTCAATAGCATTTCCGTGAGCAATTTTTTTTTATTTTTAAATATTGTTGGTCAATGGTAATGCCCTTTTGAAAGGAGGTGAGAGGGTGTTTTTTTGGGAGGTGGGAAGAAAGAGTGAGAAATGAAGCAAAAACGGGATACTTTGATGTGTTAAAATGCCATAAGAAAGTTTTTGATAAAGTTTAGAGTTTGTTATCTCTGGTGCTTCTAACACCATTAACACACGGATAAAATGAACATATATATAGTCTGAAATGCATAGTAGTATGTACAAGATAATCAACTTTGCTTACTCGTATCCCTTAAGATCTTCATTTGGTTAACATGAGCGTGTTGAATGATGATCAAGAATACTAGTATGAATTAATTAATAATCATATAACTAACTATGTCCATGTCCACAAAATTAACTATTTTTCTTACCCGCTCCTACTTGGAGAGTGTGGGCAGGTGGGTCCATGGTTGGATGGTAGTAAAACCTTCAAGCTTTCGAATCCTGCCTATTTGAGCAGCTTGCTTCCCCTTGTTGTGATCTTTTTTTTTTTATTGACATTTTTCTCATATATGTGACCCACATTCTCATATTGACTTGAATCACCTCTCCTTCCATTTAAAAATCATCAGCCCAATTTCAACATGCTCCCAATTTCAGTTGCTTAACCATTGGAGCATTATTAGCTCTTAACTTGACTAGGTTACGTATTTGTCTTTTTTGACACGGCAACTCCAAGCAGAATCTAACCCCGCCTATTATTGGAGTTGCTCTTAGTTAATTTTGGTTACAAGACATTCTTGTTATTACGCTCTCGAAATTTGATTATAATTCATGAGAGACTATTGACCTTTAACACTCTCACCCACAATGTTACCTCTAAAAAAAATGAGGTAGAGGAAGTGCATGAAAACTTTGATGGAATGCAAATAGTCTTTGTCTAAGACATCCACATTAAATCAATGCATTCCTTAACCTTTGTTAAAACTATTGGCACTTCATATTTCCTAACCTTTGTTGATTATTGTTTGGTGTTTTTTTGGTATCCTCACATTTATCCGAGAGAAACTTGTCTTTGGCGTTTCTTTAGTTTTCAAACCGTTTCTTCCCACAGTAGAGAATAGTACGTGCTATATGTCAATAATATATTCAAATGTGTTTTCAAAAACATGACTAGTGTATTTTGCAAAACTTTTCCAACTACCATATTAATGTCGGGTTTGCTATTGTGTGCCTAACATCAAATGTTAAAAGTCTATTTTCTCCCTTATTTTCGTACTCACTCACACACAAACACATTCCAATACAATAATCATTCATATTCCATTACATTTCATTTTTTTTGAATTGGGTCATAAGTGTTAGGTAGACAGAATCATACAGTAAATAACATTCATATCACTCTCAACGTATCTTTAAGATGCGCATTAAATATAAAATTTCAGATACGAAACCAACCATCCAAATTCCCAAATCTTCAAAATCGACCATACAAATGATCCGCGTTATCAACCAAATCTTTTCCTCTTCTAAACCTATGAACCAAACAAACATACCCAAATTCCACACACATACTTTTATCAACAACCCTACTCACCATTAAGAAAACTTACTACAACTTCACCAACAAGCCACCTCAAATCAATTTATTACCTCCTCTCCAACCATTATCATACATATAATTAGTAATCAATGAATTACTTACCAGTACATTTTTTTTTTCTACTTCAATAAAAGAAGCTGAAAAACAATTCAATTTTCTCCTTGACAAACTTCAAAAAGACGCCACAAATAACCACTAGATGACAAAAATGTCATGCTAATAGTTTCTGTAAAAAAGCTGCATTTTTCCTTGACCTCCACGTTCACCCTATTTTTTCTCTCTACACTATCAAAACCCACAAAACTCGCAACATTTTTCCTCTCATTTTCTCTCTCCTCAACAATAATTTACCTTCGGTTGTTCAACATTTCAATACCCATTTCACCAAACTTCCCTCAAATTTTAATGGTAATTTTTTTATGATCATTTTTCTAACTTTTTGTTGGTTTTTTTTTACACACAATCCCTAAAAATGACCAAATGTGTGTTGAAAATTGGTAGTTTTTTTTTTTTTTTTTTTTGTTTGTTTGTTTGTTTTCATGTAGTTGTGCTTAAAAAATTGACAAAGCTTGGATTTTGGGTTGAAATTTTTTATTTTATAATTGTTTTACTTGTGTGAGTGTTTTTTTGTCACATTTAGGTTTTTGGGTACAAACACTTTGTTTAATTTAATTTAATTTAATTTAATCATATTCTAAAATGAAATTATTTTTTAGTGGGTGGGACCAAAAAATTGATCTTATAAAAATATGTAGATGAGTACTAGGTTTTGGAAATTAATGTTGTCTTGTTAAGGTTGATGAAGAAGTTGGAATTAAGCAATATAGTGCCGAAATGGGGTTTTTTTTTTGTGTGTGTGTGTGGGTTGTCACATCATAAATAGTGTTGTACCACTAAGAAGCAGCTCATTTTCTTAAATGTGCAGTAAATAATAAGTTTGGGTTTTAAATTGAATTGCTACCCACCTATTGTAGATGTATCTTTGCTCGATTGCAAAGATTTTGTTAGTGAAATTGGGGTCTATGGTTACTTGCACCCCACAAGGAAGGCCAATAGAGATGGGTTTTGCATTATTTTTGGTAGTTTCTAGCACAAGTTTTGTGGTGGGGGTTTGTTTCGTGTAACTTTGACTGGGTTGCTACTGCCAAGTCCCTTTCTTGTTTGGCTAGGCTCAACTTTTGTGGTTAGGGTTCATGTTAGTCGACTCCGAATCATTTTGTGGATAACGATTGGGTGTCATTTTTTGTAGTTTTTGCCCATATGTAATTTGGTTAGTTATAACGATTCATGTTAGCCGAGCCCAAATTATTTTGCGAATAAGGCTTGGTTGTTGTTGCGCATATGTAATTTGGGTGTAATGCACAAACTTGCTATTTTACTGATGCCATGGTTAATCCTAAAGATATTTGGTATGTGAGCTTATAATTGCTGTGAAAAAGGCAACCATTCTTTTGCAAAAGCGAAAAATTAGGCACTTTGGATGTTACAGTGTTTCTTTACGGTCTTTTCATTTCGCAGATACTGTACTTTTCTTTTAGTTTAGTCAGTGATGTAATATTAAAGCGTTTACTTGAAGCTTCAGAAAAAAAGGTTCTTAGAATATGTTGTGAATGTTTGTTCATTTTGTTTTTTAACTGAATGTATGGCGTTCAAATGTATACGGGGCGAAACCGATTAACTTAATGAGGATTAATCCAAGAGATTATCAAACTACATTTTTTATGTTGGGATTGGACCCTTTTGTGATTGTCTTTTGTTTTCGGTTTGCGCCATCCTGTTTAGTCCTGATTCGAGAAGGGTGTTTACAATTCAGACGTTTGTGATATATTTCTTAAGAAATGGTCTAAGTTACAGCACTAGTAATTTAGTACAGGATTCCCTATTGCTTGTTTCTAAATAAGGAAATGGTTTGCTTATCTTTGACACCAATGTGTTTTTACAGCACTGAAACTTTGCTACAAGACTGGGGAAATAAGGGAGTTTATTCTGGTACAAGAACAATGCTTAAGAGAAAGAGGCTCGATGCGCGTAGCTACAGAGAATGGCATATGGCACAGACAAAAAAGCAGAAAGGTTGCCCTTAATCTTCTCTGAAAATTTCTTTCTGAACCATTCTAGGTTGTTTTGCATGGTTGTTTCATTACTTCCTTCTTATTCCAAATATGTTTCAGTATGTAAGACTGTAAGAGATAAAACACTGACTGTAGATAAACACTGACAGTAAGCTTTTGATTACGTATTTCACCCTGTTACAGAAATAGAATGGCGATATCTGGTGTTTATGGAGTTTCATAGGCTGGAGGTGGTTCAGGCACAAGATGCCTAAACTTGAACATATGCATCTATGTCTTTCTCAATAGGAATATGAAGATCTAAACAGAATGCCATGTTGGCAACTTAAACCTATTATCGTGTGTAGTATGAAGGCCTGTACGTTGTGATGTTTTGTTCGGCATGACTCATGAGTACCTGCTTTGTATTGTTTCATGAATGAAACTGAGTGTGTTATACTGTTGATTCTGAAAAGGCCATGACTCATTTAAGAACCTGATTCGGGCAGACTAAATTGGTGCATCATAGATACTTGTGGTCATGAATGTTAATTATGGTGTTAGTAAGAATGCAAAATCTGCATGTGAAAGTCTGAATTAATTGATACTTAATAATGTTGTAAAAGTTTCTCAGGGCTCAGCTGCTCTGTTTCTGAACAAGGGAACATGATGTCTCAGGACCGGGATGACAAGCCTGAAGCTAGTTGTTCAAGGAAGAGGAACAGTGAATCCGATAGCCTCCACTCACTGCAGCCAAGGTCTACTTCTTATGCTTGCATCCAACCTCATAAATTGATTCATATTAGCAACCGCGTTACCCTTTTCTTACTAATTTCCAAACAACAGTTAAGCCACATTAGGTCCATGTTAGCCTTCCCCAAAAATTTTGGGTCTAAGGCTCTGCTGTTGGTGACCCGTTGTAGTGTCATCCCATATAGCTGACTGGGCTTCTGCCTTTGTCTGCCATCACCGATTAGGTGTTCTCATTTGCTTGAATCTAATGTCACATATTCCTCGTCAAAGGTTTTAAGAGTACATTTTGGATGAGTTTGTTGAAATTTTGGGGCTACATTTTTATTGGTGATTGATATGAAACTTGATTGTTATTCTTCTTCTTGAATTCTTGCGTTTCTTCAATTGTTCATTACATTTGATACATCATGCTCTCTATTTATAGAGCTCATATGTCGGCAACATTTGCCTAACCGACATGCTTACAACTTTGTAGAACTTTCTAGGGGATTTACATAATAAGCCTAATTGCTACATAATTCTTGTACTTTGTGGACTAATCTAGAATAATCTAGAACGCTAGATACTAGAATGTTCTATAACATTTCTAGTTATTCTAAAACATTCAATGATGCTCTAGAGTTTTCTAGATTACTCTGTAATTTCTAACGCTTAACCCATGCATGTAACAAGTGCCTACATATTTATGTCCTCCCAAAAAAGAAAATAAATTTAGAAATGATTTTCCTACATTTTTTTTGTTTTGCAGAGAGGACTCTGATTTACAATCACAACCTGACAATGGAGAAGCAACACTTGAACAATGCAGCATCCCTAATGTAAGAACGGTTATTTATGAACTTGGTGCTGAGACATCCAAATTCCTTAATCCTGAAAATGGTTTTTTGTGTTCTGTTTTCTCGTGCAAAGCTAAATGTTTAAGATACACATCTATTCTCCAATTTCTCTCTATTTTGTATATTCTTTATTAGTTTCTGAGTGCATTTTAAATTGGGGATTTGGGGTGTTTCTGCCCTTGAATGAGGCCTATTCCTTATTAAGTTGCTCTCTAAATATTGTCTTGGGAATTGGTTTGTCTAGTTCGGTGAAGTTAGTGAGTGTCTCATCTTCTGGAGGGCGATGAACCATTGTGAATCTGGTGGTAGTGTTTGGAGGTCTATGCAAAAATACTAAGAGGCCTCTCCTTGTTGCTAAATTTTGGGTGTCCCTATCTTTATCAACAGGCGCAGTAAAGTTTTTGATGGGATAAATCCTAAGAAACTTCGGTTACATTTTCAGTCGTCGTAGTTCTCATGAAAAGAACAACTCCTTATGTTTCAGGACAAATGTTTTGACTCACCTTACATTCACTGTGGTAAAAAAATAATCCAAGTCCCTCCAGAATTAAGAATATGAAATTTTGGCTTTGTACATGTTAGCTTCTAGTCATCTTTGTTTGTTGGACTTGCAAATATTCTAATTTTCATATGTAACCCCCCTCGGAAGTGAACAGTAGAATTATCATTTCTAATTCTCTTGCTCAACTAAAATAAATTATGTCTTTCATTCCCTTATATGACTTTCTCATCCTATAATATGTGGGTACCAAATTGAAAAAGGAGATGAGTTCAAACACTAAATAAACACCACCATTTTTGACATTCAATATTTATCTTAGTTTTGGAAACTGTTGGGTACTTGATCTAAGGTATGAAGGTTTTGTAGCTGGGATGTTGGTTGCAAGTATTCGTGTATTACTATATGCATCTGCAAACTTGTTGGGTAAGTGATTAGGGTAAAGTTGAGTATTTAGTATGATGAAGTGGATTTATTAGGTTGAGCCGACTAAAGTTTCTGCATCAAGGTTGAACATCTGGCAACTCATGGTAATTATAATTTTTCATAAGATATACCTTGGCTGTCATCCATCGATACAGCTAAAGATTTAGTAAATCTTTCACTTGGCTAGAATGGACGAAGTTATTTTGAATCTTAGAACCCCATATGCTTTTGAACAGGTAGAATGTAGTTATTCTGTTTCAGTTAGAGGTCATCTGGAAACCACCTCTGGCTTCTTTATAGGAAAGAGTGAGGACATCCTACCCCCTTTTACTATGCTTGAATCATTGGTATTTTAGAGGTACTGGGGTGATGATGAGCGTAACAACTAATTACATGTACCCTGCAGCAACTGCACATCTGTTTTGAGGTTTGTAGTGACAGCTTCCTGTCAGGTTTGCACACTTGGGGCTAAGCTCTTTTTTTGTTTGTTTGTGTGTTCTACTGTTTACTTAAATCATCTCGCTTTCTTATTATTGTCTCTATAGTGTGCTCTTGGTAATCTCACTTTGAACAGGCTCTAGAAATTGTTTTGGGCTAGACATGCTTGGCCTGTATTGGAGGCATTTAAACATTTTAGCAAAATTCTCCAGTGACGGAATATCTTGAGAATGAATTTCTGAAGTAAACTGAATATTCCTCCTAAGAACATGTTATTTAGTCCAGTACTCCTATATTCTTTCAGTGTGCTGATGCATTTAAATCTTCTCTTTTCTGATCCTAAAGTTGAACCGCATGTATCCATCGAGGTCTTTATGTTCAATTATCTCCACTGCTACTTTTAGCTACCCCTTCCCTGAGTGACGGCTATCAGAAAGGATCCTTTGTTGTCCAAATTGTATGTCAAAATTTGAAGGAAGATGCAAATTAAACTGTTGTATATATCAAACAGGAAATTGTAATCTATTAGACACATGGAAGTTTCTTAAGAAAACTTCACGATTTTTGTGGTGCATTGATCAAGTTTAGACATCCAATAGATCGAGTTGGAACTTCTCGGTGTTTTCAAAGAGAGGGGGGGGGGAGACACTTGTTCCTTTTTCTTTCTTTTTTTCCTTAATTTTTTTTCTTCTTATATAACTTAGTTAAGTGAACCATTTTATATAATCTTCTATCAGACAACTATATGACACGACTTGACATCTCAGGTGTCCCCAGATATCTTTGAGAAGAAGCTTTCTTCTGTGGAGTCAGGATCTGATGGAAAAAGTAATGAGGAGATGGAAGGTGAATCTATGTCTAAAGAGAGACCAGAAGAACTAGTGAGTTCACCAAGGCATATTGAGTACTGGGTGCCTGCCAGTTTTTCTCATTTACAGCTTGAGAAATACTGTGAGACTCTAATCAAGCATTCCATGTTTCTTTGTGCAAGAAACAAGAAAGGACTTATGGATCTCCAAGATGTTCTCGTTAGTGCACGAGAGGTGCGTATTCTCAGTCATTACGTAAAAAAGCTACTATATTGTAATTTTTTCTTTCTTTCTGGGGCCTAATTTTCCCTTGTTTAAGCTGAGTGTGATGACTTCTCCCGTCGGAAATTGTTTGGGACATGGTTTTGAGATAATCCTACTTTTATCTTTCTCAGTGCTGTGACCACCCTTACCTTGTGGATTCATCTTTGGAACACTTTTTGAGGGAACGACGTCCAATGGTCGATTTACTTACAACTGGAATAGAAGCTAGTGGGAAGCTATTACTACTTGATAAATTCCTCCAAGAGGCTAAGGGAAAAGGGCTCAGGGTGCTAATTGTTTTCCAGGTACTTCATTTTACCTGCTCTTGTACTCTCCTTGATGAGTTATTTTTGTTTGGTCAAGAGACAACATAAACATCTCATGACTAGTTATTATGAAAAATGTTGGGAGCCAAGTTTAAGAGAGCCAATTAAGCTCTTAAACTATCGTAAGTAATCTTACTCTGGTAAATAAGGAGGAACGTCAAGTTCTAGGTGAGGATCTAACACTTGACTCCAGGTGTACAACTCCTCTTTCGTCTTGCTCCTTTGTCTCTGTCTCGTTTAGTAACTTTGTTTTTGCTTGCTTGTGTCTTTCTGTCTTCCCTTTTGGTGGGATATCTTCTTTCTTGTTTCTCCACTTTAAATTATTTTATTCAAGTCTTTATTTTTCCTTCCTCCTTCTAGCATCATATTCTTCGGACAATTCAGATAAGGTGATCACAAATTATTTTGAAACTAAGGCTTTGTTGTTGGTTCTTTCTTTGGTTTTGATATGAACAAGCATTAGACATCAGCCTGCTGCTTTAGTTTATTCGTGTTCTTTTTAGTGTTCAGGACCATGTATTTATGAAACTTGTCTGCCTGTTACTTCCGTATTCACCTGGCTTAAATTGCTATTCTGTCAACTTATGACTGCTTATCTCTTTGCTCTCGTTTAAGCAGTCAAATCATTCACAATCAGCTGTTGAACTTCGGCACATACTGGATGACATAATACGCCAGAGACTTGGCGAAGAATCTTATGTACACATCTACCGGGAATTCGATCGGCTGAAGAAGTTGACTGCTTGTGATCTTTTCAATGATAAAGTTAGTGGGAAGTTTGTGATGCTAATGGAAAAATATTCTTGTCAATCAAACATCAAACTCTCTGCAGTGGATTTTGTGATCTTGTTTAATAGTGACTGG
>JBBYHQ010294115.1:0-21457 GCA_038382645.1 Spergularia azorica
GATATTTTCCTACTACAAGATTATACCAAATATAATCTGATCTCATGATCTTCATAATAATCTCATATCCTCCAATAGATAACATGATATGATTGGTGACAAAAGTATATATATAATCCACGGTTTTTCACCAAAATACAATCGAAATAAAAAAGGCACAAATTTTTGAACGATCTTCTCGGGTCATATTGTTGTTGTGGCAAAATATGATAGCAAAAACACTTTAACCTCAAAAGATACGTGAAGCAAAGGAGCTTTAAAAAACCCCAAAATGGGGGTCTTGGTCCCATAAATTCATCAAACGCACTCCCATGGTGTCCATGGACACCATGGTAACGTTTTCAGAACATTCAGATACTTTGAAAAAAAAGTGGTTAAAATGGCCAAAATTGGAGGCTATAATCCACGGTTTTTGTCCCAAAATGGCAGCAAATAAAAACGGCACAAACTTTTGCCGAACAGCATAGCAGTAAGACAAATGAGTGTTAGCAAAGTATAACGGCCATAAAGCTATCATAGCTTTCACATAACGGGAAAAGCCGCACATTAGGGTCAACATGTGATATGTGATGTGCGTTCAAGAGGCTTAAAGCAGTACCTAAAGGGGGGAAATAAGCCATCAAATCAAACCTAGGCATTCCAATGTTGTCTAAGGCAAGATTTTGAAACATTTGGCCACTTTAAAAAAAATGGCCAAATTTGGCAAAAACTGATGTACATAATCCATGATTTTTCACCAAACCAGAGTCCAAAATAAAAACGTCTCATATTTTTGCACGATCTTCTACGGGTCATATTGTATGTCGTGGCAAAATATGATAGCAAAAGCCTATGATAGGTGACCCAAGGCGTCCAAAAAAACAGGTTAACCTCAGTGGGAGACGTGAAGCGAAAGAGCTTAAAAGATCCCAAACAGAGCACCTAAGCCCCACAAATTCATTAAACGCAATCGCATGGTGTCTATGGGTAACGCTTTAAGAACGTTAAGATACTTTGAAAAAAGTGGCTAAAATGGCCCAAATTGAACGCTGCCGAAAATTGCAAATGAATAAAAACGGCTCAAACTTTTGCGGAACATCATAGGAGTAAGACTAAAACATTTGGCCCTCTGAGGCTTAAAGACGTATTCAAAAGAGGGAATCAGCCTTCAAATTAAACATGGGCCCTCTGAGGCTGTCTATGGTAAGATTTTTAAAACATTTGGCCACTTCAAAAAAATTGGCCAAAATTGGCAAAAACCAGAGTATATAATCCATATTTTTTCACCAAAATAGGATCGAAATAAAAACGGCTCAAATTTTTGCACGATCTTCTACGGGTTATCTTGTATGTCTTGGCAAAATATGATAGCAAAAAACCCTATGATAGGTGACCCAATGCGGCCAAAAAAATACGTTAACCTCAATGAGTGACGTGAAACAAATGAGCTTCAAAGATCCCAAACAGAGGATCTCAGCCCCACAAATTCATCAAACGCACTCGCATGGTGTCTATGGGTAACGTCTTAACAACGTTCAGATACATTGAAAAAAGTGGCTAAAATGGCCCAAATTTAAGGCTATAATCCACGGTTCTCGGCCGAAAATTGAAAATGAACAAAAACGGCTCAAACTTTTGCGGAACATCATAGGAGTTAAGACTAAGAGTTTTGCCAAAGTATTACAGCCAAAAAGCTATCATTGGTTTCACATAATGGCAACAGCCGCGGATTAGGGTCAACATGAGATAGCGCTCAAGAGGCTTAAAGACGTATTCAAAAGAGGGAATCAGGGTTCAGATCAAACATTGGCCCTCCAAGGCTGTCTATGGTAAGATTTTTAAAACATTTGGCAACTTCAAAAAAATTGGTTAAAATTGGCACAAACCGAAGTATGGCACAAACCGAAGTATATAATCCACGATTTTTCACCAAAATAGGGTCGAAATAAAAACGGCTCAAATTTTAGCACGATCTTCTACGGGTCATATTGTATGTCCTGGCAAAATATGATAGCAAAAACCCTATGATGACCCAATGCGGCCAAAAAAACACGTTAACCTCAATGACACACGTGAAGCGAAAGAGCTTAAAAGATCCCAAACACAGGACCTAAGCCCCACATTTTCATTAAACGTACTCGCATGGTGTCTATGGGTAACGTTTTAAGAATGTTAAGATACTTTGAAAAAAGTGGCTAAAATGGCCCAAATTGAAGGCTATAATCCACGGTTTTCGGCCGAAAATGGCAGATGAACAAAAATAGCTCAAACTTTTGTGGAACATCATAGGAGTAAGACTAAGAGTTTTACCAAAGTATTACAGCCAAAAAGCTATCATAGGTTTCACATAATGGCAAAAGCCGCGGATTAGGGTTAACATGAGATGCTCTCAAAAGGCTTAAAGACGTATTCAAAAGAGGGAATCAGCCTTCAAATTAAATATGGGCCCTCCAAGGCTGTCTATGGTAATATTTTTAAAACATTTGGCCACTTCAAAAAAATTGGCCAAAATCGGCAAAAACCGAAGTATATAATCCACATTTTTTCACCAAAATAGGGTCAAAATAAAAACGGCTCAAATTTTTGCACGATCTTCTACGGGTTATATTGTATGTCTTGGCAAAATATGATAGCAAAAACCCTATGATTGGTGACCCAATGCGGCGAAAAAAACATGTTAAACCTCAATGACAGACGTGAAGGGAAAGAGCTTTAAAGATCCCAAACAGAGGACCTAAGCCCCACATTTTCATTAAACGCACTCGCATAGTGTCTATGGGTAACGTTTTTAGAACGTTAAGATACTTTGAAAAAAGTGGCTAAATTGGCCCAAATTGAAGGCTATAATCCACCGTTTTCGGCCGAAAATGGCAGATGAACAAAAATGGCTCAAACTTTTGCGTAACATCATAGGAGTAAGACTAAGAGTTTTGCCAAAGTATTACAGCCAAAAAGCTATCATAGGTTTCACATAATGGCAAAATCCGCGGATTAGGGTCAACATGAGATGGCGCTCAATGGGCTTAAAGACGTATTCAAAAGAGGGAATCAGCCTTCAAATTAAACATGGGACCTCCGAGGCTGTCTATAGTAAGATTTTTAAAACATTTGGCCACTTCAAAAAAATTGGCCAAAATTGGCAAAAACCAGAGTATATAATCCATATTTTTTCACCAAAATAGGATCGAAATAAAAACGGCTCAAATTTTTGCACGATCTTCTACGGGTTATCTTGTATGTCTTGGCAAAATATGATAGCAAAAAACCCTATGATAGGTGACCCAATGCGGCCAAAAAAATACGTTAACCTCAATGAGTGACGTGAAGCAAATGAGCTTAAAAGATCGCAAACAGAGGATCTAAGCCCCACGTTTTCGTAAAACGCACTCGCATAGTGTCTATGGGTAACGTTTTAAGAAAGTTAAGATACTTTGAAAAAAGTAGCTAAAATGGCTCAAATTGAAGGCTATAATCTACGGTTTTCGGCAGAAAATGGCAGATGAACAAAAATGGCTCAAACTTTTGCGGAACATCATAGGAGTAAGACTAAGAGTTTTGCCAAAGTATTACAGCCAAAGAGCTATCATAGGTTTCACATAATGGCAAAAGCCGCGGATTAGGGTCAACATGAGATGGCGCTCAATGGGCTTAAAGACGTATTCAAAAGAGGGAATCAACCTTCAAATTAATCATGGGCCCTCCGAGGCTGTCTATGGTAAGATTTTTAAAACATTTGGCCACTTCAAAAAAATTGGTCAAAATTGGCAAAAACCGAAGTATATAATCCACGATATTTCACCAAAATAGGGTAGAAATAAAAACGGCTCAAAGTTTTGCACGATCTTCTACGAGTCATATTGTATGTCATAGCAAAATATGATAGCAAAAACCCTATGATAGGTGACCCAATGCGGCCAAAAAAATACGTTAACCTCAATGAGAGACGTGAAGCAAATGAGCTTAAAAGATCCGCAACAGAGGACCTTAGCCCCACAAATTCATAAAACGCACTCGCAAGGTGTCTATAGGTAATGTATTAAGAACGTTAAGATACTTTGAAAAAAGAGGAGAAAATAGCCAAAACTGAAAGCTATAATCCACGATTTTCGGCCGAAAATGGCAGATGAACAAAAATGGCTCAAAACTTTTGCTGAACATCATAGTAGTAAGACTAAGAGTTTTGCCAAAGTATTACAGCCAAAAAGCTATCATAGGTTTCACATAATGGCCAAATCTGCGGATTAGGGTCAACATGAGATGGCTCTCAAGAGGCGTAAAGACGTATTCAAAAGAGGGAATCAGCCTTCAAATCAAACACGGGCCCTCCAAGGCTGTCTATGGTAAGATTTTTAAAACATTTGGCCACTTCAATAAAATTGGTCAAAATTGGCAAAAATCGAAGTATATAATCCATGATTTTTCATCAAAATACGGTCGGAATAAAAACGGCTCAAATTTTTGCACGATCTTCTACGGGTCATATTTTATGTCGTGGCAAAATATGATAGCAAAAACCCTATGATAGGTGACCCAATGCGGCCAAAAAAATACGTTAACCTCAATGAGAGACGTGAAGCGAAGGAGCTTAAAAGATCCCGAACAGAGGACCTCAGCCCCTCAAATTCATCAAACGCACTCGCATGGTGTCTATGGGTAATGTTTTAAGAACGGTAAGATACTTTGTAATAAGTGGCTAAAATGGCCCAAAATCAGACAAAATTGAAGGCTGTAATCCACCGTTTTTGTGCCAAAATGGCAGCTGAACAGAAACGCTCAAACTTTTGCGGAACATCATAGAGTAAGACTATGAGTGTCAGCAAAGTATTATGGCCATAGCGATATGGTAGGTTTCACATAACGGCAAAAGGCGCACATTAGGGTCAACATGTGATGTGTGCTCAAGAGGTTTAAAGAAGTACCCAGAAGGGGGAATCAGCCTTCAAAACAAACCTGGGCACTCCAAGGCTGTCTATGGCAAGATTTTGAAAACATTTGGCCACTTTAAAAAAAATTGGTCAAAATTTGCCAAAACCAAAGTACATAATCCACGATTTTTCACAAAAATAGGGTCCAAAATAAAAACAGATCAAATTTTAGCACGATCTTCTACGGGGGCATATTGTATGTTGTGGCAAAATATGATAGCAAAAATCCTATGATAGGTGATCTATTGCGTCCAAAAAAACACATTAACCTCAATGTGATTAGTGAAGCGAAGGAGCTTAAAACAAACCCAAACTGGACTTGCCCCAGAAATTCATCATAGGCAATCCCATGGTGTCCATGGTAATGTTTTAAGAACATTAAGATACTTTGAAAAATTGCTGGTAAAATTGGCCAAAATCGGCCAAAATTGAAGGTTACAACTTACAATACACGTTTTTTGGCCCAACATGGTAGCGGAACAAAAATGGCTCAAACTTTTGTGGAACATCATAGGAGTAAGACTATGAGTGTTAGCAAAGTATTACGGCCATAGATCTATGGTCGGTTTCCATAACAGCAAAAGCCGCACGATAGGGTCAACACGTGATTTGTGCTCAAGAGGGTTTATGAACTTCCCAAAGAGGGGAATCGGCCTTCAACCTAAACCTGGGCACTCCAAGGCTGTCTGTGGTAAGATTTTGAAAACATTTGGCCACTTTAAAAAAAAAATTGGTCACAATTGACCAAAACTGAAGTATATAATCCACAATTTTTCACAAAAATAGGGTCCAAAATGAAAAGAGCTCAAAATTTTGCATGATATTCTACGGGTCATATTGTATGTCGTGGCAAAACGTGATAGCACAAACGCTATGATAGATGACCCAATGCGGCCAAAAAAACACATTAACCTCAATGAGAGACGTGAAGCGAAGGAGTTTCAAAGATCCCAAACAGAGGGACTCGGCCCCACAAATTCATCAAACGCACTCCCATGGTGTCTATAGTAATGTTTTAAGAATATTAAGATACATTGAAAAAAATGGTTAAATTGGCCAAAATCGGACAAAATTGAAGGCTATAATCCACGGTTGTTTGGCCATAATGGCAGCAGAATAAAAACGGTTCAAACATCTGCAGAACATCATAAGAGTAAGACTGTATGTGTTAGCAAAGTATTATGGCCATAAAACTATGGTAGGTTTCCAAGATCGGCATAAGCCACATATTAGCCTCAACAAATGATGTGTGCACAAGGGGCTTAAAGAATTACCCAAAAACGGGAACCCGCACTCAAAATTAAACCAGGGACTCCAAAGACAACACCCAAACCTTATTCCCAAAATGATTTGGGGTCGGCTAACATGAATTGTCAGCCCATAACACTTAAAGATCATGTGAACTAAGTTTAATAAGTATTGAAACACGTTTAGCAAGAGTTTTAAAAAACCATCAAAAGAACACAAATTCTACCGTGAGACGGTCTCATACGATAAGACCTCTCACAAATTTCAAAACTATTACTTTTCAAAGTCATCCTATTTCAAAAGTAACATATTGATTTATCAAAAGTAACCTATAAATTGGTCTCATACGATAAGACGGTCTCACCGTAGAATAACTGAAAGAACACAAAAGGAAAGCCTATAAACTAAAAAATATATCTATAAGTGATAAAGGTATGAACATCTTTATAATGAACAGAAGAAAAAGTTTGAGAAAAGAAGAAAGAGGAAAATCCGTTAAAAAAAAAAAAACAAAGAAATCCTTAAAAAGTCGTAAACTTTTGACAACATATGGCCACTTTAAAAAAATTGGTCGAAATTGGCCAAAACTGAAATATACTATAATGGTTATTGGCCAAAATGGGGTCGAAATAAAAACGGCTGACACGATCTTCTATAGGTCATATTGTGTGTTGTGGCAAATTATGATAGCAAAAACCCTATGATTGGTGACCCAATGCGGCCTAAAAAACACATTCGTAGAAGTAGCCTTAAAGAGAAAAAAACTACATCCGAAAGAAGAAAACAGTGAGTTAGTTGGCAACCAGGAAAATAAATTATGCAAGTCCTCCAAACACCATCCTATATTCCTATCATTCTACTGTACATTGCAAGCTGAAATCCTTCTCTCTATCTAAGTTGCAAAGATGGAAAATGAGTGTAGGATGCAGGTGTGAAACCTAAATCAACTATGGAAAGATTTAGTATCTCAAATGCTTGTTGGTAGATATGACAATAGAACTTAGAAGTCAATCATCCATGGTTTAAAGTTCGCCAAAACCTCAAATAAATCGCTTGCTTTCCTACACTGGACTTCGATTGAAGGTCCCTCTATCACTTGATTCGTTTAACTTAAGTCATAGCTTTATATGACCTGACATTTGTGGAAAGCTGAATGTGCTTCAACATAAATGATGCAACTTTCTGTAAACGAAAGAGTTGCGTATATCTACAGACTTAATTATAACTTACTAAGTGGTATATACAAAATTCTGTGAATTGACACATAGAATACCTGTTGGCTGAGTAAACTATGCCCTTTCCCACCTGACCGGGGACAAAGTACCACATGCACAGATGATCCTTTGAAGAATTGGTAAGTCACTTCATCATCGGTCCCTAACAGGCCTTGCTACAAATCAGAAATATCAATCAATAACAAGATCGGAAAGCTCAAAATCTGAAACTTAAGCAGCCAACAAATGCAAATGAGCAAGCCTAGTATACAACTCGCACAAGAATGAAAGCATATAGAGTAGAACACAATGAAAAAAAAAAATCTTTTTTCTATCAGATCTTCCAAAATTGAATATCAGAGTAAGGAATCGTCTACTTACAGTAGTGAATGTACAAATTCTTTTAGAAGTCGGGTCGTCCCAAATAAGGAGAAGAACTCTTACACCTTCTTGAGCCTTAGCTTTCAGAAGGGCTCCTAATGTGATACCTGAGGCGTTTTGAGAATCACGAACCAGTCTGACAAGGTGCGTTACAGACCACCCTGTTAGGTATACCAAACGACGAGCATGTGAAATAGCATTGAAGATGTCATGCCAGCACTTCCCGTGCACATAAGGCATATGGTTGTCAAGCATAAATTCAGGTAGCATACCATCTTCAACATGGGCATCTTGGTAAAGGGTAACTCTATTTCGTTGTCTGAGAGGGAAAAATGTCCTCGGAACCCCAAAATAATCAGGACCAGGACCAACACCCAAGTAGTACATGTTCATTCTGTCAACTGGAGTATACTGGATAGACACACTCAAGACAGCACCAGTCTCCCAGTTTTTACCAGTAGGTTTAACAATCGGAAAGGTTCCTTCAATTCTTGCCCCGGTACATAGCTGTACAGCCGGGATACCTACCGCCCCTATAATCTGAGAACCTACTACATCATCATCTTTGACAACAAAGTGCAATTCAGCAGCAGAATGTGCTACAGGTACAAAGAAATGCTGCATCCATACCGGATTCTCATTATTTTCAATCACAAAAGTTCTTGCTATAATAGCCCCAGCAACAGATATAGTCACATAGGGATCACTTGTTAGCCTATTCGACATCCCCTGGAACGACAAAGCCCCGAATATATCACTTAATGTCTTGTGAAACTGATCCATATTGGGCAAATTTCTGGCATCCTTAACCCAGATGTCTAAATGCCCATGTAACCTCTCAACTTTCAAAGACCCTTGTGAGGTCTGAAAATCCACAAATTGACACCCTTGCCCATCCTGAGACCCATCAAATGCAGGGCCATGTGCATGTCCAAAATGAGCCATTTTTTTCCCACACAACTCACACAGCTTGTAGCACAATCTACCCAAACAAATCAAAACTCAACCAATTCAACAGAAATCACCAACAATAACCCAAAACCCTAACTTTCCTCTAGAACTAGGGTTTATCAACTCAAATTTCAGAAAAATACAAGCTTAAACAAGAATCTGAAGACTACCCAAATACTTAAAATACCTATTTTTCCTCTAATGTAGAGTTAATCAGCATAAGTTTCAGAAAGATTCAAGCTTGAACATGAAGCTAAACACTGCCCAAATGCTAAAAATACCTGAATTTACAATTGGGATGATAAAGATTAGAGCCAACAGACCCAAAAAAGAAGGGTCACCCAGGTAAGAACTCTTTGATAATTGATGGGTAAAGTTGAAAAAAAAACAAAAGTTTTTTGGAGATAAAAGATTGAAACTTTAAGTAAGAAATCAAAGAGTTGAATGATTGAGAAAGAGTGGGAAGCCAGAAACATGCCATGTTGGAAAATCTGGTTGGTACGGATTTCAATTCAAAAAAAAAAAAGGTCAATGGCTGCCAATCACAAGACGTTTCTTTGGGTTTGAATCGATCAACTTTTTCCTCCTGCAACTTGGGGTTTTAATCTATTTAATCCGAAGAGACAGAGAGAGAGATAAAGTAGCTTGAGAGAGAAGCTTTGATGCATTTGGAGGGAAACCAGCGAACTTTTAACTTCCAAGTTGTAACAGAAAAACTGCCCTTTCAAATGGGGCAACTGAAAGTTCGAATTTTGGATCATAATGTGTGTAATGGACTTAAATGGTAGAAATCTAAAGACCTGACAAGGAGTTGAAGAGATTCATAATTCGAGAAATTTGATGAAAGTCGGGTTTTGGGTACAATCATTGAAGTACCATAACACGACTAAACTCGTTAGATTGATACGAGACTGAGACTCGTTTTTGAACAACTGCGAGATTTTAAGGATTAGGAGCCAACCTAAGGAACAACAAAAGACCATTGAAAGGCTATGAAGAAGTAGTAGTATATTACATCACTGAGAATCCAAAAGATGTAAACTGCACCAACTACGTATACCATTTTTCTTTACACCAAACTACTGAAATCCATATATCCTGCATCCTAATTCAACATTAATTTTCCAGTAATTTTCACAAAAAGAAGCTTGGTTAGATCGACCTGCATTGCAATGTAGTCAATACGGTTGGACGATATTTGGCATGAAACTTGTGACAATGTTTCCGGTCTTAGTCATCTGTGAGGGTTGAAGGGGAGGGCCTTTCAGTGTCTCTTCTAACGCTTGCGCTTGGATTTGAGAGAATTTACGGACTGAGAGTTGTTGTGCCAGTTGCGCTTCCTCTGGTTGATGAACCAGTTGTTGATCTGCTTTAGCTGTAACCCTGTCTCTTCAACTAGTTTCGCCTTGTCGTCCTCCTGCCATTCAGTAAAACAGGAACAATATTGTTAGATCATCGATTTTCAGCAGGCTGCCTGTTCAGTGAAGTAGGCCATTGCAGTGATAATTATCCTCCAAGTTTGAGTTTAAACTTCAGTCCCAACAAAACATTGAAAGTGTGAAGTATACGCTTCCTGTGATCAGTATTTCTGATGCAACTAAGGGAACTCAGAACAGAAAGATTACGCTGATGTCTGTCATAATTTCTGATGCAACTAAGGGAACTCAGAACAGACAGTTTAGACTGACGTGTGAAGATCAATAGCATTAACCAATTATCAAAATTTCTGATGCAATTAAGTGAATTCAGTACACAAGGCGACTGAAGAGCATATAAGATAGTAAAGAAGTGAAATCTTACAGTAGGATAAGGCCACTTTGAATGCTGTTGCCACCATGCCTTGAGAACAGATGTAGTGTCTCCAGGAAGTTTCCCAGCTCGCCTCTTTCTCAGTATCTCCTCTCTGACATCTTCAATTTTCGACTTGAATCCCTGCAGATCAGGCAATTAAGATTTCATCATATTCCATTATACTTGGTAACACTTACACAGGAAACTGGCAGCTTTATAACATCTCAGTCACAAATCGTGATCAATCTTTTTAGGATGGAAGAAGTAGTTCATGATCGTTACCTGCTTCAACTCGATCTTCAGTTCATGACGGACTCTCTCCATCAGAGACCTCTCAGATTCTGTAGGAAGACCGAACCCCATCATCATGTCATTTGCATCGCCCCCTGACTGATCAATGGGGTAATCCATCTGCAAGTCATCCTCATCATCTGACATTGTTGCACCAGTTCCTTCTACAAGAGTTGCTCCTGAAATTTTAAGTCCAAAGCCAAATGTCAGTCAAGATAGGCATTGCACAATGCACATCATACTGCAATAGTCAACTAGGACTCCCTACTTTGCAAAGTAAGGATCTTTTTGATGTGTATAAAGTATAAACTTCAGCATTAATTCGTTCTCTGCTGAGACTCAGGCATCTGTAGAATTTTTGTACTAAATGAAACGTTTAAGGACACATAGACGTTTGATTATCGCAAAGTTATTCTTTTTTTTGAAGGCATCGCAAAGTTATTCAATCGCTATAAAGAGGTTCTAGCTCCAAGCAGGGTCGATAGTACAAGTTTGTTCAGTAAACGCCTCGCAAACTCAACCAGTTTAATCTGCTGAGTGCTACTGATACTGATAAGCAACTACATACTCTAAGTTACAGCACAAAACAGCAAAGATGAAGTAGACAAGCAAAAATGTCAAAAGTTTATCCAGAATTTGGATATACTAGTCAAATATCTTATAATTATTAATTTGACTTGGCTATCCATCCTTGTTCCTTAGTCTCCCTCATTAAGAAACCTTATACAGCAAGTAACAACCCAATTATATACTATAGTTGGTGACAATATATAAATGAAAAGTATACTGATTGTATGGTAGAATATACTGTAAGACATAGTAGTAGAGTACTGAATAAGCTAGCTTCTTAAAATCCTTGCCAAAGTGACAATGACTAGTAATGATTGAATAATTCTTAACAAGTGAAAAACTAACATGTATGGTGCATCTACTAATTAAGCTAAAATTAGTTGACGACATTGGTTAAGATAGAAGTATTCGATTTTATTACTAGATCATCAAGAGGTAAACACGATTCTTTCTCACTTCGTTATATTGTTCTTTACTCTTAATATTAGCCCAAAATATAAAATGGAAGACCTAGTGCCTTCTCTTACAACAAGCAATTCCAACACCAGCAAGATAAGGAAGAATAAGCTTGCTAATCTTATCAAATCAACATGATCAACGCGTTTAAAGAATCCCCACAACAAGCATACCATAATTAATTAAGAATTAACATGAGCTTTCTCTAGAATGACATGACATCATTAAGCAAAATGATATTACAACATAACAAAACCTATATTATCACCTTCCAACAAGAGACAAAAACTCTCGCCTGGATAAACAGTTGATTGCAATATGAAATTGAAAACTTTTCATGAGACTATCAAACTTTAATTTCCCCTATATTATACGGTTTTCCAATACGGGTTCTCTCTCAGACGGTTTACACAACAACAACCAAACCATAGTCTCACAATGAGTTGAGGTCACCTAACTTAAATTGTCATCTGAAACCGCTAATCCGTTTCCTCAAAAGAAATTGCTAATAGCATCACAATCATCATCTACTTAAGGGTGTATTAATCAGCAATCAATCATGCAGTTGTTTCTAGAAAATGAAAGATATGTTTTTGATTAGTACCTATCAATTGTGATAGGTGGGGAGTTGGAGCCTACACTACACCATCCAATTTCATGCTTAGCTTAGCTTTCTTTTCTTCCTTCCATCACCCAACTAACTAATATATCTCC
This sequence comes from Spergularia azorica, assembly GCA_038382645.1. Taxonomy (NCBI): domain Eukaryota; kingdom Viridiplantae; phylum Streptophyta; class Magnoliopsida; order Caryophyllales; family Caryophyllaceae; genus Spergularia; species Spergularia azorica. Next base: position 12,521 of record JBBYHQ010294115.1, read on the forward strand.
TCCTAACTAAAAATTAAAACTTCCTTTTCAATGGGTCCCACTGCACCCACCTCCCCCCTTATTTGTCAACACAAGCAATAGTATTAAAACCACCACATCCATCCTCTATTCCCAAATTTTTGCCATGAATATCTGTTGATTGGAGTATCTTTTTGGCTTACCAAACAATTTAATCACCAAAACAATGAAACATAGGAGCCCCAAATCAATGCAAAGGTTCATCAACCAAACAGAACAGAATGTAAATTATGATGTGTCTTGCTTATAGGATACAATCTCATATGTATGTTACACTTTTCCTAAAGAATTCAACTTTTTACATCAAAATATCAATGTTAGGTAAAAAAAAATGTCATGGATTGGTCTTCGCCACGGCTAGAGAGGCGCGTCTCCCACATTATACGCGAGTGTGGATTACACGCGCCTCTCATGTATTATCGATATATAGAACTGTCATACTACTACTCATTGTACATAAAAATTAGCCAACATATCACACGTAGAATAGTAATCAGCCACAAAATTAATTTGACTAAAATTCAAAGAATTAACACAAACCCTTAAAATTTCAAGAAAAGGTAAGATAATGAACAAATTAGTTGACATTATTACCAGTAAGATAGTGAAGATTTTGCTCAATTTCACGACAAGCTGTGACTGCTTCAACAGCATGGACTCTGACGTGTTGTTGAAGCTGCTCTTTGAAAGAACATAACACCAACAAATACTGCGCCTGAAAAGTATAAAAAAAAAAGTTGAAAAAATTAGTTACTCCCACAAAATTGTGACAAAATGAATCATTTCCCCCAATTAACAACAACAATAACAACAAAGTCGTAGACCCGAAAAGTTTTTGGGGTGGATAACATGAATCGTCATATGAAACCGACAATATATATTACGAAAGATGTAAACTTTAGTTAGTATATGTACCAAGAAATTATCAAGGTCCTGCCTTTCATGAGGAGAAAGAGACTGATTATTATGCTGAGAAGCGTAAGAGCGAAGAAGATTATGAGACTGAGAAAGCTGAGCATCAATAAGAGAAAGCTGATCAATTGGTGTAGCAACCCTTAAACATGCCACGTGTGCAGCCAACAGTTGCTCATACAAAGGGTGTGTCACAATATCCGCCTTAAGCTGCCTATACTGATCAGAAAATGCAATATCTCCGCCCATTAAACCACCAATTCCACCACTTCCGCCGCCGCCGCCGCCACCAACACTACTCCCTATCATCCCTAACCCTTGCTCCTGCATTTTTTTGAGTAAAGTAAAAAATACCCACCACTCAAAACCTTATAAAGTTTCAAACTTCTACCCCTAGATGGTGAAATTTCACCAAAATTTCTAAAGGGTCAATAAAATGAAGTAAAAAAAAAGGGGTTTTGAGAAAAAATGAGAGCTGAGCTTTTAATTTTTTGGAAAGGGGGGGTGTATTATGTGTAGGTAGAGGACCACTATATAGGTAGGAGAAGTTGCTTTATACTTACTACTTGCTGGTAAATAAGACAGTGAACTTTGGTCTGTTTGGAGACAGAAAAACTTATATAAGAAGATTTTGTGTTTATATATGTTGGGATCTGAAACTGTCTGAACTGTAAATAATGTACTGTAACTCTGCAGACTGTATGACTGAAATGTTACAGTATGCAGAAGTTTCATCAACTAAGGTAAAAAAATTACATTGGGAGGTTAAAATTTAAAAATAGGTAAGTTTTACAGGTTGATGCTCTGAGAAATGTGCAGAGAATCAGAAAGAGAGAAAGGAGGAAGAAATTCTAGTCAATTATATTTTTCTGGGGTTTGGATTCTGCAAAAGAGGGGGATTTAGAGAGAGAAAGATTAGAGTTTTTATGTAAATTGTGGGAGAAGATACAAGAAAAAGAGATTTAGAATTACTATGAAAGGGAAGAGAGGGGATCACCCAAGATAAAAAGATGTTTGGCTGTATATGTGACCCTGACATCTTGGCTGCTTTTTTGCTTCTTTTTTTTTTTTTTTTTTTTGCCCTCCTTTTGTTTTTTACATTTCTAGATTTGATCCTTTATAAACTTTTTTTTTTTTTTGCTATAGTATGTATGGCCCTAGCTATAGCTAGCTAGCTATCTCACCACCTTAACTATAGGAGTGATTATTATGTGGTGGAATACTACTATGTAAGTATGTGAGTTTTGTGACTATTGACATCTTAGGTATCAACTTCTTTTTACTAAAGATTATCCATTTGTATAATTTATGTTGCATTAGCTTGAAAAGCAAAGCCATGCTATAGTATATTGAATATGATCTTGACATGTATGCATGATGACGTGCTCGATGTAATTGTTGATAATGTACATATTGTGAAAAATGAAATGCGAGTATATGTGTGGTACTCATACGATGTCGAGAGCTTAAAATTGATATTAATAATATGAATTCAAATTTATAAGGGTAATTTGTGAATACCTTATAAAATTGTTTTTGTCAAACACTCCCTTATATAACGTATTTTTTGTAAAACACTACCTTATATAACGTATTTTTTGTTAAGGAGTGTTTCACAAAATATACCTTTTATTAGGGAGTGTTTTTGTACGATTATCATATGATGACCTGATAAGTGTTTTCACTAGTAAGTTTTAAATTTATGGAGTAATTATTAAGTTGTAGAATTCTTTTTATTCGTCAAGTCGAGATTAAAGAAACTAGGGCATTCTCGCTCATTAACTCTTATGAGTACTTTTTCTCTCTTCTCTTTCAAAATTACTTTTATGTTTTTCTCCTACCAACTTCATTACATATGACATATCCTTAGTTCCTTACACGAATATGGAAAAAAAAAAAAAAAAAAGCTCGATTTGTGTGTGAGTGTGTTTTCATGGGGTTAAAGCAAAATCTAGTGGGGCAATTCTCGTGAAAATGAACCCTAATCAAGCATTATCCCTCTCCTACTTCCGGACACAATGTTGGAATATAAAGTAGAAAGAGATGGAAACTTTCATCAAATCCATGGCAACTTTGTATTAGTAGTTGTATATGTCACCTTTAATTTAAAAAGTGACTTATATTGCCTCAACAAAATTTTAAAGGCAGGATGAACAAATGTAACGAAATACTTGGTATTACACTCATCAATCTATAGTTGATAACAAGTCGAGTATCTATTGTTTGTTGTTGTTTGATGATGAGGATATAACAATATGTGACATATGCCGATATGGTACCCTATGAGGTTGTATGTTCATATGTATGGCAGTATGGCTAGAATTTTCGTCTATCTATTTATTCGTACTACAAAGAGGTAAATGAAAAACAGCTTAAAAAAATGTTCGTAAGCTCTTGAGTTTTGTTTTCAAATTGCTTCTCCCATTCAATCGTTTGTAAATTGAATCAAATAACAATCTTGTCTACTACACGTGTTAATTCGATCTCATACTTCAATTCATAGAATGTCCTAAGAATTTATGAAATAATGTGTTTATGGTTTCATAATGTACAAGATTATTTTAGAGATCTCATGCATTTTGAACTACTAGTGTTCAAAATTAAATAAATTCATGGTTTCAATATGATAGCATATTAATATATAATTAATGTTTTTTTTTTTTTTGGTGGTGAAACGGCGGGAAAAACCCAACAACAAAGAAAACTAAAACATCACAAACTACACTGAAATGGACCGAGGTCGTGAAACCCCACTCCAATCTTCAAGCATGACCCTCGCCAATTCCGGCTGAGGCGAGTCAAAAACCTTCAGTCGATCCGGTTGATCAATCCCTATGTTAGCTAGGAGGTCAGCACACGAATTAGCCTCCCGATAGACATGTTGAATGTCTACTTGCCACTCCATTTCTGTCATCAGCGACTTACAAGACCCGACTAAGTGGGAGTAAGCCTAATTAATATATAATTAATGTGACCACAAATGGGGTCGTGTTGTCTACTTCACATTGTTTACTCTATCTTTGATATGTTTTTGTCAAATCCCTCCTCAGCTCCTCTGTTTAAGTCAAATTTGGTTTACTGAATTCCATTATTAGTTTCAAGTGATTTGACAAAAGAAATCGATCACCATTGAAACTTTGTGTTGTGGTGCAAGCAAAAGGTGACACAATAATGATCTTGTTATTAATCTATTGATACATTGTCTGCTAATGACACGATCAACTACAACAAAGTAACCGAAAGAGATTCGAATATGAAATATAACGTATGGTCAGATAGACCAACACTGCACACCCGCACTCTCAGATATACCGCAAGTACCATGAAGAAATCATCATTATTATAGTAAGAAAATGAGATATTATTTATAAGGGTATCATCTTGGTTTCCCACTATGCGAACTAAAAAGTCCGAAATTGAGAATCGCAATTAATTTATTTAGTGAAATTATGTTAATATAAACTCTTTATTTACAAAAAATTCAAAGCTATCTTCTTAGGTCGAAGAATAAACTTCAAAGCTAATTATATATGTTCATCAAGAATTTCGGTAGAGGACTTTTGACAGCGTATTGCTATTTCTTCACGTTTATACAAATCTACTCTGTTTCTTGTTTTTTATGCACCAACCCTTGACAAACATTCACGCTTATTATACTAGTCAATAACTATAAACTGTAGTCACATAGTATAAGATTACAAGTAAGATTATATGAACGATCACGTCACATATCTTGATAAAGTTGCTACAAGAGAACCTCTAAATCTTAACCTGAGTAACAATGTTTACTAATACTGCTACTCAAATATCGGGCTACGTGTTGATCTCGACAAACATCTTCAGAAATCCGACTCTTGCCCATCACCTTTTCACGTGTTGATGGCGAGCAAAAAGAAGCTCGTGATGAAGTAATTGTGTCAAAATGTCTTTTCCATGGACCAGTATTCTAAAAAATTCAACATACGCTATACCTTCATTTTAAAGCTCATAGCTTCTCGTGTTCACACTTCTCGAAAAAAATGTAGCGTGGTTCCTATTCTGCATTCTAAAGCAGGACTGTACTAATCGTAAATTTTGGAAGAAGGAATATTTCTAATTATGGCTAAGCTTTCAAGTGGAAAAGACATGGATTCCCCATTATGCTGCCATTTAACAAATTGGTGTTATGTTTTTTTTGGAGAACGAACCGTACCAGTACTTGATCTTAGCTAAGAGGCCGAGAAAGGTATAATGAACCGTTATCTTCTACTCATATTCTTCTCCCTAGTCATAATGCTAAAACGCTGCTTTTTCTTACCACTCTGCTTCTTCAATAATACAATTTTAAGAAAAGTCGGGTAAAAAAGTCCCATACATGTAAAATTTCAGGTTGTTCATATGATCATCTCTCATTTTCACCTTCTATATTTAAGAGTACAATGTGACAATTAAACGACATGTAGACCAGGACTATGATACGACTCCCTCCATTTTTTAAGATTCTTTACGATTTTTTTTCTTAATCTTATTATAAGAGTCGGATAATACGGAGGGAGTCGTAAATAATCTCATACTTGCATATTTAAATCTGAATTGAACGTTAATGATAAGGAAATTAACGCGGGAGAGCGGACGTCGACATCTTATTGGCCATTGGGTGGGAGGAGGTAGAAGTGGGGTCACCATCGCTGCTGTGGCTTTGTCGTTTTCTATACTGGGCCCCACCTTTCTTAGAAAAATTAGACATCAAAGAAACGAGGAAAGAAAGATGTCATTTTTTCCACCTTTATTTTCCCCATTTTGCCTGATTTATTTGATCTTTCTGGTTTTCTTCTTCAATTTCTTTGCGATTCTTTCATCATTTTTGAGCTTTGTTAGACTTTAGATTTTGGTTTCCATAAAAATGTAAGCATTGTTGAGCTCAAGTGTAGTTGAGCTTAGAACCTTACGACAACTCCACGACGGATCAGTTGAAATCAAAAGATTACATAGAATGATAGCATTATACATAACTCGACCTTACTATAGTTCAATTTTAAGCATTTTAAGCTGAGCGGACCATTAAGACATTAAAATATGTAAATCTTAAACACGAACTATGTTCCATCTCAACATTATCTAATCCAAAGTATTGCCACGACAACAAAACATAGCCGACTGTATACTTACCCAACCAAGAGGGTGTGAGCAGTTACAAAATTGAGAGTTTGAGACTACTACATCCACCTGCCACACCTCCAACACCCGTCCAGCCTCAAAATCTTAACTTCTGGCTTACGATTAGTGATTAGCGAAGAGTTAAGTCGCAAAATGTGACTGAACTTTGCAAATAAGAACAACGTTTGGGACTTTTAAGAGTAGCAAAGAGCCAATTAACAGACATGTCGAGTTGTCGACTAGACAACCTAAGACATCTTTTCCCCCAATTTAATCCGATGATGATAATTGATAAGTCGTGTTTAAGACACAAAACGCCCCACAACTTGACATGCCATGCTTTAAATATTGTTTTTACTTGCAAAATATCATCTCAAAGACGAAATAACACAACTTTTCTCTTTTCATTTTGATTTACTTCCCATCATAGTCCTTGTGTTCACATTGCAAATTTAACAAGTATTTCGGTTTTATAATGAGACGCAAAAATCAGCAAATAAAAACATAGGTCTGCACATAAAAACTCATGTCCGATACTTTCATCTTAACCAATGAGCGCAACAGGGATAATTAAGCATGTGAAAGTTAGACATGGTGGTTACGATTTACAAACGAATTGCAAGACTAGCTTGAACTTTGACATGATCACACAACATCAAAACTCGGAAGGGGAAAGACAACAATGCACGTCCCAGTCCGAAACTGACGAAAGAAAACAGTGTTCGTGACCTTGACAAAACCAACATGACAAGTACTAGCATGAAAAGAGCGTACCAGAAAATCCAAGAAAATCGATGACCACCAGTCCACCAACAAGAAATCAATGGTGGATTCTATTTATTCCATGAATTTACATACACCGAACAACAAGGTCATACAAAAAAACTCCTACAGGATGAGGAAACTCAGCGTTTCAGAAAAATATAATCATACATTCAAACTACATGAGTATCGTCCTTATTTACAAAGAAGGCGTTTTGGTAAAAACAAAACCTGATCTAGACCGAAAAATTGGATCAAAGACATTTTTTGCTATAAGATTTAAGTTACAAAGACACTTTACAATTGAGATGTTACCGAGCACTCAACACCAAACAGTTTACATGATCTTACAGTTCGACGACTTATCTTTCGATTTTTGGTCTTGCCTCGAGGTCGATGATGTAGGTTTGGCACTACTTCTAGGAACCTGCATACCATGATCATTAGCAATCGAAAACTTGCTGCTATCACAAGAAACTAGTTTATCGTGAAGTTATAAAATGCGGTGACTTAAAACTACACTATCCACAAATTCACATCTAGAAAAGTTCATCTGAATCACATGAAACAAGAAGGCCTTTGTACCATCAAAACTCCAACGTACAGAGAAGAAAACAGGCGTTTGTTCATCTTGGATAATTTCACACTCCATTGTTCTAATCTCCACTCCGCTTAATATAACTTCACAGATTTTACTTTTTTTTAACTTCTTTATCCATACCATGAGAAGAGAACAGCAACCAAAAACTAAGTGGTCAGGCAACAAGATGAAAAACCCCAGGAATCTATACACAAACACGTCATTAGCCACATAACTATGGTTTAAACATGTTAAGTCTTTACTGATTACAGTCAAAGATTATATCTATGGCAAAGTGTAAAACCAATTAAAACTACGTTTCTCCGAAATAGCATAAACGCAAACTAGAATGACAAAACCTAATTTCTGTACACCAATGAGGCAATGACTCCGGGTTCTAAAGCCTGAGAACCCCACAGCCTAAACTCTAGTAATTCAAGAGTAAACTTTACTCAATCACAACATCCAAATACCCTCGTCAAAAAAAGAAGAAGCTAGAACTAAAAATACAGACAGGGGTTAACTGAGCCTCAACCAGGTCAAAAACCATTTTTAGGGGTCGCTTACTCGGTTGGAATGGGGGTAGCCATTACCCTAGGGCAGTGCAGTAGCCCGATATGGGGGTAAAAGTTCCCCCTCCACACCTTTGTTCCTCCTTAACTACCACCATGTCTCACGTTTTTCCCTTGTTTCATCCTCTATTACCCTAGTAATCATTACTCTCGGTCCAGGCAAGCCTTGGCTATTTGAGAATTGGACTGATAGGTAGTCATCATACTCCATGCAACCCAAACCAAATCCGAGATGTTTGTATTGTTGTCGTGTTAATGAAAATGGCATCACTGCATACCTCTAGTTTCCTTGCATATCACATGTTACGACATCTACATTGGGAAATATCTGGTGAAAACCATATAACAAGGATGACCTAGGTAACTAGACTGATAGCAGTTTATTGATTATACTATTTATCATGCAGTAGGAACAACGCTTTGATGTCAAATACTAAGCCAAAACTATCAACGTCACTTTTGAAGTTGATCAATTCGTTTTGAGGCCATGATAGTATATTTCTGATGATGCAATGTACTATCTAACTTCCTCAGTTAGAACATAATGTTTGCACTTTGCATATACGAGCATATTGTTCTGTTATTCATTCACCTCATGTACAGATGTACCTACGCAAGATGATGACAACACTACAGATTATACCTACCACGCACTTTACAAAATCCGATAAGCTGAGAGAGATACTATATGCACAGTTATTGTCCACCAACAGTCCCTCTACCACATAACCACCAACATCACATACAGACACCCCAACCCTATTTCTTAGTTCTTATAGGCCTAGATATATATCTCTTATGTCCCTGTCTCACCTGTGGACCTGTAATCAATCTAGAGCTGCTAGCTGAAGGCTGCTGAGAGGGATTCCGCTGCTGCTGTTGCTGCTGCTGCTCAAACTCCTGCTGTTGAAGAGCTATTGCCAACTGCAGATCGGAACTGTGACAATAGACAGAAAA
>JBBYHQ010294142.1:0-21439 GCA_038382645.1 Spergularia azorica
CGATATTGTAATTGCTAATAGTTTATATTGTACATCTTTTTTTTTCAAGATATGATCATCTTGGTCATGTTTATTTTCGATATTGTGATTAGCAAGTTTGATTCTATTTTCAATATAGTTAATATGTTAGCACAATTTTACAAATAAATTAAAATGATCCCGTGTATTCACGGGGCCAAAAGCTAGTTAAGATATTATTAGGATAGCTTAAAATGAGTCGGAAAATAACACTAGTGTATACAATACAAAGAGTTCCGAAACAGAGCAACACGTACGTTAATTGGTTTGTTTTCTTCTATTCGACGTGTAAAAATTTACAACTCTTAATTCTCTATGATCGCAAATGCCCTTAAACCAAAGTAACTAATATACATAAACTCAGTAAATACTAAATAGTAATGAAGGAGCTCTTATAGTTTTGGTGTTCCAGGTGTACACCGTTTTTGTGCAAAAATATGCAAATTGTTTTGAAGTTACGTGAATATAATTGAACTTCTTATCTCACTACCTCTGCAGATTGTTGCAACTTTTAAAGCAAGATGAAACTGTTGACATGATGAAATGACCACATATAGTCAAGAAAATCAGAGTACGTATATCATTATAAGGAGAACCATGTCGTGTACGATTGCGCTATCTCTTGGTAATTAGGTTTTTTTTTTCTTTTTTTTTGTTCGAGGTTGTGGTAATCAGATAGTTGATGGTATTACATTTACATATGATAGCGTATGATTTCTAGTGCTAAATTATTTCATTGATATTTTGCGCTAATTTTTTTATTCGTGAGGAGCCGGATAAGAAGAAACTCTTACGTGCAGTTCTGTAGTAGAGATGGACGTACAGATGTCCCAATTCAATTAAAAAAAATTGATACTATATAATATTTAACCGCTGATTTTTGTCAGCTTAAACAACTTTACAGTTTACACAAGAAATTGCCTTAAAGAAATAAGAAAAAAAGAATTTGACATTTAGGGCATCTCATTGAGGCTTGAAGAAGCTAAATTCAACCCCATTAGAAATGACCTCAAAAATACCCGCAGCAATAATCAGCGCACTAAGGACTATTCCTGAACAGCCCAAGCCCCAATTTAACCACCACATTGGCCCATAAACTTTGGGCTTTTTTATAATGACCCACATAAAGCAAGGATAGGCTAAGGTTAATGGTAGTGCAACTCCTCCGATCAAGCCAGCAAAACTTGCCACAAACGGGAACGCAACCGCGAAAAAGAAGCTAATAAACCCGCTTAGGGTTCGGAAAAAAGCTCGGAGCCACCGCGGACACGGCCGTTTCTTCCTAATTGTGTACTTGGATTCCATATCATCGAATAGTGGCATGCTATATATTTGGAATGAGCATAGAGCGTTAATTATCACAAATGCTGCTGTTAAGCCTAGGATGAACCTTGATGTGTCACGTCCGTGTTACTTGTACAATGCTGTTAGCATTCCCCCATTTTGTGGTAGCTGAAATTAACACCAAGTAAATATTACTAATTGATCATAAAATTCATTATACAATAAGTAGAGCGTGATGTGAGGTCGTAATATGAGAGATAAATACCAAGTCTCCGTAAGCCCAATATCCACCAATAGAGAGCGGGTACAAGCACAATGCGATGAGAAGGTAGGCGAACTTGACACCCCTCCACATGGGCACTCGAGATGGGTGCTTTTCACTTGATGGCATGGTCGCCTGCATCACATATTTAAATGCTGACATATTTAGCTCCCCAAAATTGTAATAATGTTACATTTTTATTTATTTTATTTTATCTAGATTGAAAGAAACAATTTAGTATGAAAAATCTACTCTGGATTAAGGAAAATCGTAGCGCATGATGATGACTTAAATGAATGATGAGATGTTGATGCACTAAGAAATATCCACAAACATCAAGTTGTTATAATTCATTGACATAATGAAGTGAATTAGGAAAGAGGTCATATTCATCAATCAATTGAAACAGTAGTACACCTACTATTCTACTAATCAAATAGATTAATGATGTCAATCTTAACGACAAATATTGTCACTTGGTTTATGGGACGCTAGGACGTGGTAGATACGTACGGTGTAACTAGATAGAGTAGATACTACGTACTATATATCCTAGATTCTAAACAAAGAGAAAATTTTACGGCGGTAAAAAGCAAAAGTTACCTGAATTTCAAGTATAAGGTTGTGGCCTCGAAATGGAAAGGCAATAATGCCAAGTGCATTAAGGACACTAAACACGTTCTTAATATCCGACTGATGGCGGATTGGATTGTAGGACACGCCGGGCACATTATGCTTAGCGACGGACACGATCCATATTATGCTTATGTATACGACGGCCGTGATTGCGCCGATCAACGAAATTCCGGCAATTGAGTTCAAATTGGGGAGCTGAGATAGAATAACGGCAGCACAAGTGAAGACTAAGTACCATTCCACCAAGGTTAAGGGCTTAGCCGTGCAAGTCTCCGGTCCACACATTATTTCAAACAAAATCTTGCATGTGGACCCCGCTATGGTGATTAGGAGTACACATGTTCCGGCGGATAAGTAAAAAATTGGCACCAATGTGATCATCTTAGCCATTTTTTCACCTGTTTGACGAGAGAAGTTAGGATTTGAAACTCGAAGTTGTATAACTAGAACGCACATCAAAATTATGGAATTATGGCGTACCAAATGCCGCGATGGCAAGAGAGATGTATCTGCTGTAACGAAGACCGGTCTCAACTGATTCATGGAGTTGAACAAGTATATAGAGGGTGTAGAGCTGCCATATGAAGGCTAATGTAAAGCAGATGATCCCCCATGTCCTGTAACATGACCAATTTAAGTTAACAAAACGTTATTCTTCATCATACTGAAATTCTAAGCTGAACGTGTAACAAAATTACGACATGAGGTAAGAAATTAGGGGGGGGGGAAGTCAAATTATTGGACCAAAAACTATCTCGAGATCGCGAATTCGCGATAACAAACATATATTACAATTTTCTATTTTCCATCAATTTTGCTGTAAATTTTGAGCTAAAATTTATTATTTTTCGGAATTTTGGGGTGCACAAAATTCTCTCGTCATCACTTTCTAATTGGATAATTTAACATTCGCAATATAATAGGTAATTAGGTATGCATGTCAGCGTAACTTCAAGATATGCTCTACCTAATGTCTCCTTCTTGGACTTATACTTCCTTATGTCCAAAATGCATGTAATAAAGGACTACTCGACTAATACGTAAATTTAAAATTTATATGAACCTGTTACGCGATGACAAAAGTTTAATATTTCGATGATTATAATTTGTGTAACGTGGAAGAAACGACACACGCACATCAACCATAAGCTAAAAGATACTGATGGTAAAATGTTCGAAAGACTTACCATCCCAAAGCTAAAAAAGCAAGAGGCAGAACAACAGCCTGAATACCAATCCCAGAGCAAAGAGTATGAAAAGCAGCATAAAGAGCATTTCCATTCCTAGACTCAGTAATAGGGAGCCAAGCATCTTGTGGGTCAAGCTTGGTCATGTGTAGAGCATTAATAAGTGGGCTAGCCAACGGGGTGATAGCTCTTCTAAGTGGGCTAGCTATAGGAGTTAGCACCTTCCTTAGTGGGCTAGCCAATGGGCTAATAAAATGGTTTGGTGTCCTAGGCCTAGAGGTTTTGGGTGTTCCAGCATGCCCATTTACGCCATTTACGGGCTCCCCATTGTCGTTAAACGACAATAGTGGAGACCGGGAGAGGGACGGGGAGTGGTATTGTGAGGGCGGGGCGGTTACTGGTGGTGTCCTTGGGGTGGATGTGCCTGATCTTGGTGTTAGAGGAGCAGAGTTGATCTCTCTAACATCACCCTTTTTTTTTCTCTATTATGAGCTTATAGGAGTATTTTGGTCTACTTACCAAATTTCCCTCCTTACAACTTATATAGTACAGGTCTATAATTTGTTACATATATAGAAAATTAGAAGATAGGTTTTTATAGGAAGTTGGTGGGATAATGTGGTTTTTAAAAGGATAGTCATGTTGATTTTTTGCAGGAAAATGGGGGTTTGTTTTGGTGTGTGCTCAAGTTGACAAAAAAATTGGTGATTTTTGGGGATTTTGGTTTGACCATTTCAATTCAATTTTAATGGATAGTGGAAAAACAGTTAGTTTAGCCCATTTCATGTTATTGAAATTACGGACTGTAGTCAATTTAGGTAGCTCGTTATTACGTTCACACCTTCTATTCATGTATTTATATTGATCGATCACTTATAAGTTATAACAAGAATAATAAGTTTTTCACCATCCTCATACTCTCCTCCCCAATAGACGTCTATACCATATAATTTGCTGGTTTGACCCATGCATTACAATATTTTTGTTAATCTTGTTTTTTCCTTTAAAGTTGTTGATTGTTGAAGGTTGAAGTCCATTTAAAAAATTATTAGTACTTGGGACTTTCTGGTCTCTGGACTGTGAAAAAAATACAAATTTAATTCTGACTTCTAATTAATCCCTCTAGTTTCTAATTTGATGGGCACAAAGTTGCATCATCTTTGCCCCATTCAGGAAACTAGTCATGGTTCGAGCAGATTTCGTGTGTGAAACTATTCAACTAAAAACATTTTCTACATATATTAAATAGTTCACTAATGAATTCAACCCTATCACTTACTATTATATTTCTAAAGCTGACACTTGTTTTCTTTCTAATCGTGTTTAATTCCTTGATAAACAAAAATATCATATGGCATCTATAATAAGCTACATAATATAAAACACGTATAATCAAATAAACATCAAAAACCCGAGCAGAATATAATTATTATGAATTTTTTTACTCTTTTGCGTACCCTCTATCGATCGTATCGCTGTCGATAAGTTGCCACTAGGGAGAGGTTCGTTCTAGGAAGGACTCTGGCCATCAAAAGCTTACTCATCACTAACCAAAAACAGAAAGGTGGCGGAAGTCCAACAGGTTGGTGACTTTTTGACCTTTGAACTAAAGCACTAAATCTAAATATAGTGGTCTGGTAGTAGTCAAATTGTACGTACAGTACCTTAGCATTTACTTTGGGAATTAACTATTTTGACCTCAAAAGTTCAGGTTTGTATATACTGATACAGATTAGTATGAATCATATTTTTCGAATTAACAAAACAAAGTTTTCAACTATGTTTAGACTTGAGATTAAGATGATGGTCTTTCGAATTTGACATTATAAGATCTAGTCTTACTTTTATGGACTTATATGTGATTATGTTCATTTTGACAAAATATAAGGCTTACCAAACAAAGTTGTGTAAAAACAACTTGCATGTGAAATGAAGTTCAGGAAGTGAGTGTGGTTGAAGAAATCCTCATCTACCTTGTGAAATGTGAATTGTTCATAAACAATTAAACACCGAAAAGCTAAACGAAGATTTGAGTAAAGTCGAATGTATATATATTCAGATACGATCATACGACTTTAAAGAGGCTGTTGGTCTAGTACAGTATGTTTGTCCTCTGTAGTCTGTTCTAAGATTAAGTAGAAGATTAATTTTGTAAAGATATAAAATTTGTTATATCTAAGTCCTAAAATTTACATAAAAGGAGAAGTTGATCAATTTTCCCCTGCCTCTCCAGAAACTAACAGACTAGAGTTTGTTGTGTGTTGTACTCTTGCTGTAAACACAAGGTCGTTGATGATGATGTAGAACAGCATTCACCAAAGGACAGTATGAATGCCTTCTGCAAATCCTCGGTTGCGTGTCGTTGAAGCATTAAAATGGCATACTCCATGAAAAATGAATCACATGGTAATGTGATAGACCCATCACTTGTGAATCCAAACTCTTCCTCTGCCATTCTCAAAAGCTGTTGGAGAATTTCACTGTTAAGATAAGTTAAGGGGATCATAAGTAAACGAAGAAGTGGCCTTTCTCAGCCACACTTGTTCTTAACCATGAAAGCCTCCTTCTGCTGGCATCTGCTAGCTTCTGCCACTTCCTTGCCATTTTGATGAGCTTCTTTGTACTGATCATATTTTCGAGTTTTGCGAAAAACACAGGAAAAATCGAGTTCTGAACTGTTAAAAGGATGTAATCAAGAAGTTGGATATTGATTTAGTGGATTTTGGTTTGATGAATGTATGTATTAGTATAGCTAAGTATTTATAGTATCACTTCACCAAAAGATATGAATTGAATGTTTCTTGTATCATACTATCATACTAACTCTTTGGTAGCAAAACCATGTGAATGTAGGTCCAGAAATACTCTTATCAAGCTGGTGGATATACTGGTTTATCTAATTCGTTGAAACAATGTTCTCATCAGTCTGAAGTTTCTAAGCCCTAGGAACCACTAAACTGTGTTCTGCAAGCTACCAAATCGATTTCAGACAAGGAGAAAACATTGGCCTGGCTGTCATCGCGAAATCCCAATAGAATTGAGGCATTATCAGTCATATATTGGTTATGTTATGGATAGAATTTAATCAAGTTGATGAGAAAGTCTTAAATTTAGAGACTAATAATCCAGTGACATGGGCTACA
This sequence comes from Spergularia azorica, assembly GCA_038382645.1. NCBI lineage: Eukaryota > Viridiplantae > Streptophyta > Magnoliopsida > Caryophyllales > Caryophyllaceae > Spergularia > Spergularia azorica. The sequence continues at coordinate 6,531 of JBBYHQ010294142.1, forward strand.
TGTTCAGTTGGTGGAACGTACACTGTGCCAGACATGTCCATTTCAACACACATGATTTTGCCTCCAAAATTACAGGAAGAACACATCATTCTTACAATCATCCTCATTCTACAGTCATGCTTTATTAAGATGGATAGAAATTTGCAGGAGATGACAGCTGTGAGCAGGAAAACTATTTCCTGGCCGAAACCAGTGGCCGAAATGTGTACATAAAACCACAATGAAACTACAGTTTGATATCTACCTGTCCTTTAAGAACTCTGAAGCTATCTGTTATAGTATGATGTCAGGGAAACAGAACAGACAGAAGTTTTATGATGCCGGACTTTTTGACCTAGGTCTTCTTGCAGCACACTTTGCTTCTTTGTGTTCAGAATTTTGAACTGTAAGTACCTGTATCAGTAAGTCAAATGAAGCGGTCTATGAAAAAATCACTGTGAGGGGGAAACGAAGATTTCAGTCTTTTCTCATGTTGCAACCAATGCAAGAATTTGTAGAACACGTAAAAAATCGAAAATGATCCTGCATGACTGCATCTGTATTGCGCATATTCCCATTGTATGAAACTTAAGACAAAAGCATTAAGCATTAAAACAAAAGAGAATGAGCCAGAGCATTATTTACTTGAAGAAAGAATTTTTCATTATTTCTATCCAGGTATTGTACAAGACTATGAATTTATGTACAATTTGAACAGGGAAATGCTAATTTTAACTAATTCCCTTTCCGTATCCTAGAAGCTACATATTAATAAATCCTGATTGGTCTGCGACTGTTGTAAGCATGACGATGCTGATGAATAGTGGCATGTATTCAAGGCCAAGATGAGAGCATGCTCCACATCTTTGGTTACGCTTCTTTGAAGAATAGAGATGGCATACTCCATGAAACTTGAATCACATGGCAATGTAATACGTCCGTTGCTGTTAACTCCAAACTCGTCTTCTGCCATTTGAAATAGCTCTCTAACTATCTCGCTTTCAAGATACACTAATGGGATTTCAAATCGTCTTCCATCTAATGTGTAAACCACAAAGTGGCCTTCATTGGCGATTGTTGATCTCGGCCAGGAAATCCTCCTTCTGCTAGCTACTGCTAGCTTTTGCCACTTCCTTGCCATTCTAATAAGTTTCTTTGAACTAATCATATTTTCGGAATATTTCAAGGAAAAACTTCTTAATGAAAATGAAGACTGATGTTATAGCAAGAAAGCTGTAGTATGTTTTTTGGTTTGAGGGAAATGGAAGAAGGGCCGAGGTATTATATAGGGTCGTCTTTCCGAAATACATGGGTAGGGCAAAACCATGTGCTTGTAAGAACACAGGAGCTAGGACATCATCAGGTGGCAGGGTACGTGTGTCTGTATTTAGTATTTCCTGAATTATCATTTGAGTAGTTACGGACAACTTACAGCTTGTACTAACGTACAGTTGTGTGCCGAAATTGCTCATACGACACTAGATAGATGTTAGACACAGGGGCCTCAGCTGCGCTATCTACACTAATCGTGCATTCAACGACAAGTCAGAAATCTTTGCTGAGCACAATCATATCCAGATTAACCACCATAAGCATAATTGCATAAAACATAACATGTGCAGAAGAAATTTATGGATAAATACTAACCTAATATTGCTACTTCATCTAGTGGTGGTGATGAATTGGACCTTTCAACCACTGAGATTTTGATTATATTAGAGACATGTTTCGCCCTACATGGGTTCGATATTTGACGACAACTCAAGTCACCAAAAAAATCAGCTTGTTATACTATAGTTTTGGACCTACATACACACATGTTTGCCTTTAAACGAAACAATCTCGACTCATTTCTACTAAAGCTCAAGTGAAGTTCCAGGCATCACCAATACAGAGTAAGTTTGACGCCATTAATCGGCTTTTCGGTTGGTAAAAGCTTACACTTGAACTGTTGGGCATCCCTAAAAAGGGAGTCCCTCCAAAAATAAACATATGCCACTTTAATACAACGAGCACACGGTATTCTTTAGTAAAAGGCGAAAGAATAGTTCGCTTTGTGCTCACTCCATGGCTGCGTGAGTTTAAAAGAAGAGGAATCTGCATTTTATATAGAAATCCAGGCAGAGGACGGAGGTATCATTTTGTGTTATTCCGATGTGGGACAATATGCAACGTATTTAAATGGCATATATAGGTTTATAGCCCTACAACAGTACAACTCACAACTTAAGTGGGTTTGAGCACGAAAATCAAGGGGGGAAAGTTGTATTTCTCGAAGGTAAATTCGTAAATGACGACAATTAAATTTGACTTGTTCATGGACGGCAGGATTTGAACCTCCACGGGTAACGTCATGTCCGATAACCACCCCGGCACCTGTGTCATGGACTGATAGACGTGGTAGTCGGTCTCAAGCCATGGTACCCCTGGACATGTACCAAGCTTCCTCTAAAATACTGCAGTTGTGAGTAGCAACTTAGCAATGAAGATTCCCTTGTTGTTCATTCGTATTTCTCATCCTTTTAGCTATGGAGAGCTTAAACTAGAGTTATGCAGGGGTCGCGCGCATGCAGTTGATACTTCCAAACTCAATAGCTTTCCACAATATATGATCGTTAGGAATCTTAGGATATTACGTCCCAGAAACGAAAATTGAACAACAAAATTCACACCATAGTTGCTATTTACAGTAACAGCCCATATATTGAAGTGTTAAATTTTGATGCATACAATTGGCAACATACTTTGATTAGTGCAGAGTTTCATCGATCACATTTAGTACAGTTTTTCATCTACACACTAAGACACACACCATAAACATATTAGATAAGTTTTCACTAGGATTATGCCACAAGTTTTCACTAGGATTATGCAAGGGCCGCGCGAACGCAGGCCCTCACTACCACAAATTATGATGTAGACTCTCCCACATTAGGGAGATCTTAGGTGTGTGCTCCTCCAAAGTGCAATGGAGGCCACAAACCTAGGCCGTGAGCCTTCTTGATCGCCCATAGACCCCATCCAGGTAAGTGAAATGTTCGGGGTCCTTGGCTTTGATTTTATAGGAGGGTTTTGGCTCGTTGGCTTTCTTGATGGCCGATGTGGGATAATCTTAACTCCCATTAAATTCTTAATCATGTTTTTCCGATTGATGATATAGAAAACTAGAAGAATACAAACAGGTCACCGAATGAGGCTGTAACGTTAGGCTCGGTTGGTTATGCTCCTAATAAGAGGTAACATGTAAGCTACTTTGTAGCTGGTTATTTGACAAAAGAAACTAGTCCACCCTTGATGGGTAGCTGGGCATTAACTTGTCGAATGACTAGTGTAACGCTGGGAATTTTCTTAATTGATGAAGTTGAATCGCTACCCACCTATAGTAGATGGGCAACCATTGTTGGTGTCCATCTTATTACAAACACAAGAAGGGAGATAAATCTTTCAATGTGGGATATAAATCTGAGTTAACTACTAAATCGGGATCCAACGTTTTCAAATTCTTTAGAAAAATGAAGTCAAAAGTTTTTTCGGTTCGTTAAGGATCTCAAACTAACGTCGGTTCACTCATCTCCTCCACTTCATTATTGAAAATAATGTTTGGAAAGTTGTGCTCATCAATTAAACGCCCAATAACATGTCAACTGAAGTACATACGTTGTATTTCGTGATTAGCACCAATTAGTTTAGGGATCAAATACCACATACTACCTTTTTTCTTTTTTTTTTTCTGTTTTTAAGAAGTTTAAATATTAATCAATAGTTGTTAGTCAAACGTGAGGTGCTCATGTTATTATGAGATTAAGCAAGAGCACTATGAAAGAGACAGATGATGCAGAGGAAAAGTTTACTTCAAGAAATAATTTGTCATTACTTTTATCCAAATACTAATATGAATTTATGTACAATTTGAATGTTGATGTTTCCTAATTCGAGTGATTCCAATTCTGTATTCTAGAAGCTGCATATTCGTAGATCCTGATTGGTCTGCACCTGCGGTAAGCATGATGATGCTGATGGATAGTGGCATGTATTTAAGGCCAAGATGAGTGCATGTTCCACATCTTTGGTTACGCTTCTTTGAAGAATAGAGATGGCATACTCCATGAAACTTGAATCACATGGCAATGTAATACGTCCGTTGCTGTTAACTCCAAACTCGTCTTCTGCCATTTGAAATAGCTCTCTAACTATCTCGCTTTCAAGATACGCTAATGGGATCTCAAATCGTCTTCCATCTAATGTGTAAACCACAAAGTGGCCTTCATTAGCAACTGTTGATCTCGGCCAGGAAATCCTCCTTCTGCTAGCTTCTGCCACTTTCTTGCCATTCTGATAAGTTTTTTTGAACTAATCATGTTTACGGAATTTTAAGTGTGAAAAATGAACTAATTTGTCAAGGGAAGGTTGTAATTTTGAATAAGAAAATATATATGATGTGTAGTTTGAATGAAATGTAAGTAAGAATCAAGGTGTTATATAGGGTCTTAGAGTCTTACCGAAATACATGGATATAGCAAAACCATGTGCATATAAGAACACAGGAGCTAGGAAATCATTGATCAGGTGGGTGTGTCTGTTTTAAGCTTGTACTAATGTACACTTGTGTACCAAAACAGTTCATAATTACGATACTAGATGACATATTAGAAAAAGGGGCCTCAGCTATCTACAATAATCGTTCAACGACAAGTCGAAATCTCTGATGAGCCCAATCATATCCAGATTAACCACCATAAGCACAAAAACATAACATGTGCAGAAGAAGAAATTTATGGATAATACTAACCTAATAAGATTGCTAGTTCATATATTAGAATACATGGTGGTGAAGAAATGGACCTTTCAACCACTGAGATTTTGATTATATTAGAGACATGTTTCGCCCTACATGTTTTAGAAATGTAATGACACCTGATCAAGGCTGCAAAAAACCCAACTTGTTATACTATAGTTTTGGCTTTGGACCTACATTCACATGGTTTTGCAACCAAAGAGTTAGGATTATACAAGAAACTTTCAAGTCAATGTCTTTTGTTGAAGGGCTATACAAACTTAGCGAATACCCATAGTTTCATCAAACCAAGATCCACCAATTCAATCCATTATACAACTTCTTAATTACATCCTGTAAGAATTCATAGCTCATTTTCGCAAAACTCGAAAATATGATCAGTACAAAGAAGCTGATAACAATGGCAAGGAAGTGGCAGAAGCTAGCTGCTGCCAGCAGAAGGAGAATTTCCTGGCCAAGAACAAGCGTGGCTGACAAAGGACACTTCTTCGTTTACGCGAATGATGGTAAAATGTTTATGATCCCCTTAACTTATCTTAGCAGTGACATTCTTCAAGAGCTGTTTAGAATGGCAGAGGAAGAGTTTGGACTAACAAGTGAAGGGCCTATCACATTACCATGTGATTCAATTTTCATGGAGTATGCCATTCTTATGCTTCAACGACAAGCAACCGAAGATTTACAGAAGGCTTTTATACTGTCCTTTAGTGAATGCTGCTCATCATCATATATGACCTTGTGTTTACAGCAAGAGCACAACAATCAGAAAATTTTGGTCTGTTAGTTTCTAGAGTGGCAGGGTATTGTAGAGGCGACATCTTCTTATGTAAATATCAGGAGATTGTAGACACGACATCTTTTTTGTTCATAATTTTGTTTATAATCTAATGTCACGCTTTAGACAGAATCTTGACTTGTTAGCGGATTAACATTGAACTGAGTTTGGAGGGGTGCGCCAAGCCAGTACAATAGTGCAACGCATGGGCGACACTTGAAGGTCCCAATAGCAAGCTACTGTGGTGGTAGACCTTCTCCCTATAAAAAATATATTTAATATCGTGTGGACACGTGGTTCACATATCAGATATTAAACTGATAAGAACAGATACTACACTTGATCTTGGCCATAAGGCCGAGAACGGTATAAGTTGAGATCTGAATAGCTTCCCGAATTTATACCTTTTTTCCACCGCCATATATAATCCTTATCTAGATGTGGGACAGTGGTCGTAAGGTTAAGAATTCCTTCTGAAGTTATTCCAATTCCAATAGTAAGCGTAATGTCAGACGATCTAACATCCTCTTCTCATCTCTCCTAAACTCTTCCTTTTTCTATCAAATATTCGTCTCAAACTCTTGCCCTCCGACTTAGATAATACGCAACTGTAGTATGGTTCTTGGGTAAGGTAGCCGTGTTCAACAGTCGACTCAAACAACTTCGTTCGTTGAATCTGGCAAACTTCAAGCAACAAAAGACTTGATAGGTCTTTTTGAATGTACATTGAAGTGTGTAGGGATATACCACATCGGAGTTTTACAGACATAGGATAGCATATAAATATTTGTTTGTATCACTGCTAGTTATCCCTTTGGGGACATCTGATAAAATTGGAACGATACAGAGAAGATTTGCATGGCCCCTGCGCAAGGATGACAAGCATAAATCGAGAAATGGTCCAAATTTTTTTGCCAATATTTAATTCCTTTTTAAGAAAAGTTTAGCGTTCTCATTTTCTATAGGACTATTGTGAAAACAAACATTTCAAAATTAATTTTATACCTCATCTAACTAATCTTTTTATGGAAAAAAAAAATCAAAAATGAAAACGGTAATGATACCGAAGGGACCCTGGACTACAAGTTAATGGTTTGTTCTAAAGAATCCAATCATCGTTGATTTAATCTACTTGCGCCCTAGTATGGCATAGCTTTCTCATGACTTCTACTTCAGCTCGGATCAGGCAAAGTGGGTCTGGTGAATGCTATATAAACCGACCGGATTACAATTGACGAGGCATCTTTGTGCGTGGAGCAATGACCAAGCCAGTGAGGTTAATAACCGAGGCAGGTACATTGCTCGTTGAAAACTATTCCTAATAAGTATGATTTTTGGAAGGACTCCCTACCTCTCGAGAGGATAAATTAAGCCTTGCAATTTTCAGCTCAAACAAAACTTTTATGTCAGGTGTAATTTCGAGTTTCCTCTCTTTAGACATAGGGGCCAACAAAAGAGCTCGTTCTTAAATTTTACAACAATCATGTTTTGATAATTCTTTGTACCCTTTACTCATCAATTGCGTTACTCCATTCTTCGAGTGTGAGAAAAGTTTATTTTTATTCGATAAATTCAAACTAATATCTAAAATATTAAATAAGAACCTCCAAAAAAAATCCAAAAAATTATTTTTGTTTCAAAAATGTTAATATCGCCTAAGAAATCGTAAAATATAAATAAAAAAATCAAAAAGTGAATTTTGTTCATGCCATCTTGCATCTCAGTTACTTTTATGATCATAGCTCATGATTTTATAGATGTAAAATAAAGTTTTTTTTTATACAAGTATTTTTTTTTCCGTTGGAGTTTATTGTCTTTTTTCTAATGCATATCTAATTCTTTTAGATGAAAATGATTTTTAAATTATTTTGTTGGTGTTGTATATGGATTTTTGAAATGGAAATTACTTTTATTAATTATAAATGATTTTCTATATCTTCAATTGGGATGGAATATTTTTAAAAGACAATTTGACTAATAATTAGTAAAATTGGTTAAATTGCACATAAGTGAAAAGTTAAGACCAAAATGCCACATGAAGTTAAGACCAAATTGCCACATGGAAGTTGAGTAAATTGTACAATTGAATAAAATCTTAGGGGCAAAATACTACTTTCGCCATATATATATTATATATATTCATGGAAACAAACTTAAACTTGAACTGTTGGGCAACCCTTGAAAGGGAGTTCCTCCAAAAATAAACGTATGCCACTTAAATACAGCAAGCACACGGTATTCTCTAGTAAAAGGCGAAAGAATAGTTCGCTTTGTGCTCACTGCATGGCTGCGTGACTTTAATGGCTAGATGGATCCTCTGTTTTTATACTAAGTTCGTAGCTCGGTTTTAGTCTCCTTTTCCGATGTGGGACAAAAGTTTCATTTTGTTTTTCTTTGGGTAACACGACAACAGCCTGCAGCTACGTAACACTAGCTGATAACCTGATACGAAGTAAATTGAAGTATAAAACTGTAATGTGATCACCTTCTTAATAAGCTGCATTTTATATAGAAATCCAAGCTGAGGACGAAGGTATCATTTTGTGCTGTCCCGATGTGGGACAAAATGCAACGATTCTAAATGGGAAATGCGCTTACAAGTTATAGTCAACACCTTCAACTTGCTAGGAATTTTCATCACTTAATTTGATACATATTCACTCCAAAGTGGATCCAACAGAGGCAGCCCTACACCTTCAAACTATACAGTACATACATTTTGCATCAGTATCCGTAATTCGGTAAAGATCGTAGACAACACTGCACCATTCGAACCTGCGCAGGCAAAGCCCACATGATTTCTAGTCATGCCTGATAACTGATAATCACTCAGCCGTTCGCTCCGTAGTTACAGTATGATTAACTTGTTAACTTTTTAAACAGCTTTCGCTGTAGCTCTGTTATTTCAAACTTTCATTAGTGGTATCCATTAATTTTTCGCTTCTAAATTCAACACAGAATTTGGCAGCATACACTCCATTAGCATATTTCGCCCAATATGTCAACTCAAACCAATCCCCTTGATCGAAGAGACATAGTTCAAAACATATTTTTCATTTTTCGTGATGTCATTGATGATGTAAGATTTAGGAGTGCTAACGAAATTAAGACCATGAAAGTTTTGGAATATGCCATATGAAAGCGATAGAAGGGGTTTAAGGTTTGCTTATGGGTTGCAATATCAATTTTACATCATAATAATGAAGTTTAATTTTGACCTCTTATATTTGATGTACTATGAACTTAAACATTATTGGTTCAAAAATAAGACTGAGATTGGAGGGGTGCGCCAAGCCCGTGCAATAGTGCAACACATGGGCGACGCTTGAAGGTCCCAGCAGCAAGCTACTGTGATGGACCTTCGCCCTTAAAAAATAAATTTAATATCATGTGGACACGTAGTCCACATATCAGATATTAAACTGATAAGAACAGATACTACACTTGATCTTAGCCAAAAGGCCGAGAAAGGTATGAGTTGAAAGTTGAATAGTTCCCTTCATTTATACCACCTTTCCACCGCAGACATAACTCTTCTGTCGATGTGGGATACTTACAAATTTACATTGTAAGGTTTCTTCATGGGCGGGCTAATACAAGAGAGATGACTTGAAAGCAAAGAGAGAACTCCACAGGTCACTTGGACACCAAACTTTAGACACGGAATAACCAAAGGTTTCAAATTGTTAAGTTTCAGAGTGCTCAAGCGTTGAGGTCCGCCTCTGTTGCTGCCTCGGAATCGCGATCAATGGGGTCGAAAGCGTAAACAGTCTGGTTCTAGCTATTGACATAAATGAAAGGAACTCGACTCTCACGCTGATCTTAACACTGGTTTTGCTGTAGTCTTATGGGTGATAAATCCTTAAACACCAATCTTCATTAACAAGATAAAATTTAAACTGATGATTGTAAGGCTTTACCCTTTTGCAAGGGAGCCCTTCAAGAAATTCTCGACAGCCAAAGACAAGCCAAGGCGGAAGAGGGGGTTTGGAAATAGTTTTCAACCAGCAATTGTCGCGCCCCGGTTATTACCTCACTAGCTGCGACATTGTCCCAAGCGCAAAGATGCTTTTCTAGTAGGCGTGTCCATCACAATATATACCACTATGTATGGAAATGCTTTTATTTCAGTTCCGATGTGGGACAGGAATTGTATACGGTATTGTTGAATAAACTCCAATAAGACACCAATCTTAATTTGTTTCATTGAACTCAAGTCGTATATGAGTATAAGACACACACAGATATAAAGAAAATTAAGTACTACTGTTGCATCAACATTAGCACTCTTCTGTAGCAAACAGTTTGAGCGATGATTCTACCACGGTTGCCACCTAAGTTCACAAATATCGAATTGGGATAATACAACATGGAAGCTGTGCAAGCAAATGCTAGTTCACCTGACTTCATGAGCACATACAGTATTCCTTGTCGATGCCTCATTTTGTGTTGTATCACATTGAAGACAACGTTTTAAGAAAAGACAATGATCAAGAGCGAGAAGAGAAGGATGCTGCAAACGTAAAATTTACTCAAGATAGATTTTTTCATTACTTCTAATAAATATACAGGAGTTTATGAATTTATGTACAGAGAAATGCTAATTTTTTTCTTCTAATTCCTCTGCTCTATTCTAAAAGCTGCATATTAGTAGATCCTGATTGGCCTGCGGTAAGCATGATGATGGCGAATAGTGGCATGTATTTAAGGCCAAGATGAGTGCATGCTCTACGTCTTTGGTTACGCTTCTTTGAAGAATAGAGATGGCATACTCCATGAAATTAGAGTCACATGGCAATGTAATACGTCCATTGCTGTTAACTCCAAACTCGTCTTCTGCCATTTGAAATAGCTCTCTTACAATCTCGCTTTCAAGATACACTAACGGGATCTCAAATCGTCTTCCATCTAATGTGTAAACCACAAAGTGGCCTTCATTGGGAACTGTTGATCTCGGCCAGGAGATCCTCCTTCGGCTAGCTGCTGCTAGCTTCTGCCACTTTCTTGCCATTCTGATAAGTTTCTTTGAACTAATCATGCTTTCGGAATCTTATGAAGAGACTTTAATTTTTGTTTTTTTGAGGAAAATGAAGTAAGATGCTATAGCTGGTTGGATAAGAAAGTATGTTGTATGGTTTGAGGGAAATGGAAGAAGGGTCAAGGCATTATATAGGCCACACAGTCTTACAAAACTCGAAAGATATGGCTCGAACAAAACCATGTGCGAAGGACACAGGAGCTAGGACATCAATCAGGTGTCCGGGTGCCTAGTTTTACTTACAGCTTGTACTAATGTACACTTGTGTACTAAAATTACTCGCATTTATGACAGTATATGACATATTAGACACAGAGGGCTCAGCTAGGGCGTTGGTTGGACGACAATCGACAAATAGAAATCTTTGTGAGGCCAATCATATCCAGATCAACCACCATAAACATAAGACATAACATGTGCAGAAGTAGAAATTATGGATAATATTAACCTTGATCATTCATATGGAATTATACATGATTTTATTTTACAACCACCTGGAAAAGAAGAGGGCCATAGACACATGGTTCTGCTTCCAAAGAATGACAACAGGTTAGTTAACATTGAAGTGACATGTCTTCAGCTTGAAGCTATAAAAACTTGGTCATTTCTCCGGTAAATTCAAACTAACCATTACTACTAGCAACTTTTCTGAAGCCTTACATTTATTCTTACAGAAAATCTCTAATCCTTCACCTGAAAGTCTTAAACCTACAAAGATGATCAGTACAAAGAAGCTTGTTAAGATGGCAAGGAAGTGGCAAAAGATAGCAGCTGCAAACAGGAAGAGGATTTCCTGGCCGAGACCAGTGGCCGCAGAGGGTCATTTTGTCGTATACACAACTGATAAAAAACGGTTCATGATTCCCCTGACATATCTCAGGAGTGAAATTTTCAGAGAACTTTTCAGAATGGCTGAAGAAGAATTCGGCATAGCAGCTTCAGGGCCAATTACTTTGCCTTGTGATTCAAGTCTTATGGAGTACGCAATCTCTATGGTCCGAAAACAAGTAGCTAAGGATCTAGAGCAAGCATTGATTTCATCCTTGGAGTCCTGTAGATACTCATCCTTTGAGCATCAACAGCAAACTAATCAGCACTTACTCATCTGTAGTTTTTAGAACATTTTTCTTCCATATTTTGTACAGAACAGATGTAAATTTTACTTAGTAAGAGCTTAACTAAGGAATTCATTTTCTTAATTAGCCTATATTCTTCCTTCTAGTTCCCTTTGCAGTTCCATCAAACATACATATGCATTCCAAGCTGCTTAAATGAAAAGAAACAAATCCTACTGATATATTTGGAGTCAATCTAATTATAAGGCTTACTTGAACATTACGTTTCACAGATATATCATACAATTTAGACGAATTAGTTTACGGCCATGGAAATACAAGAATCGTACATTAATCTCTCGAGCAATACTAGATTACCATCTGAAACTTCTGCTTAGTACCTAAAACTTCAGAAGGATTACTTCACCTTTCAACCTACTGTCCCACATTGAGGTAAGAGTTAAATATGGCGGTGGAAAAGGGGTATAAACTCGAGGAGCTGTTCGACTTCCAACTCATACCAGTTCTCAGCCTTATGGCTAAGATCAAGTGTAGTATCTGTTCTTATCAGTTTAATATCTGATATGTGGACTACGTGTTCACATATGATATTAAGTTCATTTTTTAAGGGGGCAGGTCCATTACAGTAGCTTGCTACTGAAGCCTTTGAGCGTCACCTATGTGTTGCACGGGCTTGGCGCACCCCTCCAATATCAGTTTAATGGTTACAGTTAACGCCCGTCTCTTGCATTTGTTTGCTAAACCATCAGGAATTTACCTTTCACTGGTTAAATTTTTTTCTTGGTCACGATTTTACCAACAGCATGAACAAGAAAATATTCTGTGTAAAGGGTAGACCATTAGATTATGAACAAAACAGTCTGTTACAATTACGGTATCCTAATATTTACATATAAAAAGGAGTACAATGTACATGAATATGTCTCCGCTAGACTAACAGACCAAAATTTGCTGATTATTGTGCTCGTGCTGTGAACGCAAAGTAGTATATGATGATGAGCAGCATTCACCAAAGGACAGTACGAAAGCCTTCTGCAAATCTTCGGTTGCTTGTCGTTGAAGCATTAAAATGGCATACTCCGTGAAAACTGAATCACATGGTAATGTGATAGGACAATCAGTTGTTAGTCCAAACTCTTCCTCTGCCATTCTAAACGGCTCTTGTAGAATTTCACTGTTAAGGTAAGTTAAAGGGATCATAAACCTTTTACCATCATTCGCGTAAATGAAGAAGTGACCTTTCTCAGCCACACTTGTTCTTAACCATGAAAGCCTCCTTCTGCTGGCAGCTGCTAGCTTCTGCCACTTCCTTGCCATTTTGATGAGCTTCTTTGTACTGATCATGTTTCGAGTTTTGCAAAAAACACAGGAAAAATTGAGCTATAAATTCTTAACAGGATGTAATTTGATTGCAATGGATTGGTTGAATTTGGTATGATGAAACTAAGGTTAGTAGCTAAGTTTTTATAGCCCTTCACCAAAAAAAACATATGACTTGAATGTTTAATTTCTTGTATAGTCCTAACTCTTTGGTAGCAAAACCATGTGAATGTAGGTCCAAAGTCCAAACTATAGTATTACAAGTTGGTGGGTATGTTGGTTTTTTGCTGCCTTAAGTAGTTAAGTAGTGATCACAATTATTCTAAGTCATGTAGGGCGAAACATGTCTCAAATCTGAGTTGTTGAAAGGTCCAATTCTTCACCACCACTAGATGAAGAAGCAATCTTAGGTTAGTATTTATCCATAAATTTCTTCTTCTGCACATGTTATGTTTTATGCTTATGGCTGTTGATCTGGATATGATTGGCCTCACCACGATTGTCGTAGCTGAGGCCTCCTGTAGTCCTGTGTCTAATTATATGCCTTCTGATGTCGTAAATATGTAAAATTCGGTACACAATTGTACATCAGTACAACTGTACAAGCTGTAAGTTGTCCTTAAGGCAAATCATGAATTCAGGAAATACTAAAAACAGACACACCCACCTGATAATGCCCTTGTTCCTGTGTTCTTACACGCACATGGTTTTGCTCTACGCGTAATTTGTTATGACTGTAAGACCCTATATAATACCTTGGCCCTTCTTCCATTTCCCTCAAACCAAACAACATACTTCCTTAGCAAAGCACTACTACAGCCTTCTTGCTATAACATCAGTCTTATTTCATTTACAAATTTTTATCTTAAAAAGATTCCAAAAACATGATTAGTTCAAAGAAGCTTATCAGGATGGCAAGGAAGTGGCAGAAGCTAGCAGTAGCTAGCAGAAGGAGGATTTCCTGGACGAGATCAACAGTAGCTAATGAAGGCCACTTTGTGGTTTACACATTAGATGGAAGACGATTTGAGATCCCGTTAGCATATCTTGAAAGCGAGATTGTAAGACAGCTATTTCAAATGGCAGAAGACGAGTTTGGAGTTAACAGCAATGGGCGTATCACATTGCCATGTGATTCAAGTTTCATGGAGTATGCCATCTCTATTCTTCAAAGAAGCGTAACCAAAGACGTGGAGCATGCTCTCATCTTGGCCTTGAATACATGCCACTGTTCATCAGCATCATCATGCTTACAGCAGGCGCAAACCAATCAGGACTTGTTAATATGCAGCTTCTAGAATACAGATTGAGAATTAGGAAATTTAGCCTTGTATAGTCTTGTACTCTTGTATAGTACCTGGATAGATGTAATGAAAAATTCTTTCTTCAAGTAAATTTTGCCTCTGCATCTTTTCTTTCAATGCTTAATGCTTTTGTCTAAAGTTTCACGCAATGGAATATGCGCAATACAGATGCAGGACCAGTTTGCAACATGAGAAAAGACTGAAAATTTCATTTGACTTACTGATACAACCATACAGGATTTTAAAGCAATAAAATTATAAATACAAAGGACTGAAGGAGCAAAGTATGATTAAAGAAGACTTGGGTCCAAATTTGTCAATTTGAAAGTTTGACATCACAAATATTTCTGTCTGTTCTGTTTCACTGACATCACACTGCAACAGATCGCTTCAGAATTCTTAAAGGACAGGTAGATATCAAACTGTAGTTTCATTGTGGTTTTATGTACACAATTCGGCCAGGAAATCGCTTTCCTGCTCACAGCTGTCATCTCTTGCAAATTTCTATCCATCTTAAGAAGCATGACTGTAGAATGAGGATGATCGTAAGAATGATGTGTTCTTCCTGTAATTTTGGAGGCAAAATCATGTGTGTTGAAATGGACATGTCTGGCACAGTGTA